>VZRW01006045.1:33516-47976 GCA_013398125.1 Aegotheles bennettii | reverse complement strand
TCCTCAGGGGTTGATATTGAAACCAGTGCTCTTTAACATTTTTTCGGTGGCATGGATGATGGGACTGGGGGCACACTCAGCAAGTTTACAGATGACACCAGGATGTGTGATGTATTTGACATGCTGGAGGGAAAGAATGTCACTGAGAGGGACCTTGACAGGGGGGAGAGGTGGGCCCATGCCAACTGCATGAAGTTCAGCAAGGCCAAATGCAAGGTCCTGCACCTAGGTGGGGGAAACCCCATGTACAAATACAGGCTGGGTAAAAATGGATTGAGAACAGCCTGAGGAGAAGGAGTTGAAGATGTTGGTTGATCAGAAGATGATGATGGATGATAAGAAGCTCAACATGAGCTAGCAGTGTGTGCTTGTATGGTATCCTCAGCTGCATGAAAAGAAGTGTGGCCAGCAGGTGGAGGGAGGTGATTCTCCCCCTCTACTCTGCTCTTTATGAGACCCCACCTGGAGTACTGTGTCCAGTTCTAGAGTCCCCAACGTAAGAAGGACATGTAGCTGTTGTAGGGAGTCCAGAGAAGGGCCACGGAGATGATGAGAGGCCTGGAACACCTCTCCTATAAAGACAGGCTGAGAGTTGGTGTTGTTCAGCCTGAGGAAGAGAAGGCTCTGGGGAGACCTCATAGCAGTCTTCCAGTACTAGGCTTACAAGAAATCTGGAGAGGTTTTTTTATGAGAACATGTAGTGACCGACCTAGTGGGAATGGGTTCAAACTAAAAGAAGGTAGATTTAGACAGAATATTAGGAATAAATTCTTTATTGTGCAGGTGGTGAGACACTGGAACATGTTACCCAGAGAGGTTGTGGCTGCCCCCTCCCTGGCAGTGTTCAAGGCCAGGTTGGACTGAGCTTTGAACAACCTGGTCTAGTGGGAAGTGTCCCTGTCCATGGCAGGGGGATTGGAAATGGGTGATCTTTATGGTTCCTTCTAACCCAAAACATTCTGTGTTTCTATGACTCTATGATTTATAAGAAGAATAAGTCTACTTTTGTGTTTTATATACTTGTGCTTAAGGAAACTCTTTCTTTAACCATATAATCTTTATTTAAGTGGTCCCTTCTGTGGGGTGCAGTCCTTCAGGAACAAACTGCTCCAATGTGGGCTTCCAACAGAATCGTGGTCTTCTTTGGGTACAGACACTTGCCCTGTCTTGGGGTCCTCTCCAGGCTGCAGGTCATTATCTGCTCCACCACGATCCTTCACAGGCTGTGGGTTCATACCTGTTCTACTGTGGTCCCGATTTACTCCACCGTGGTCCTTCATGGGCTGCTGGGGCACAGCCTGCTGTCTCACTATAGGCTGCAGGGGAATTTATGTTCCAACACACATTCTCCTCCTATTTCTTCATTGACCTTTGTATCTGCTGTTTCTCTAACATCCCACTCCACTCTCTGCTGCCGGTCCTCTAGGAGTTTTTTTTTCCCCTTCTTAAATATGTTCCTGCAGAAGTGTGATCTCTGATGAGCTTGGCCATGGCCAGAGGCAGGTCCAACTTGAAGCTGGGGGAGCTTCCAGCAGCTTCTCACAAGAAGTGGCCTCTCCCTTTCTACCAAAGCCCCACTACACAGACCAAACACAGTCTGTCATCTAGAAATTAACTAATAAGCACTCTTGGTCTGTGTTTTTATCTCATTTGAATGCACAAACTTGTAGAAATAACTTAGGCATCCTTATTTAGCCTTTTCCATTGCTTGGTTTCTCATATTTAACTGACTATATGCAGCTCAGTAATTATAAAATAATACTTCTCCAATCCCAATTTCTTTCACTTTAGAAATGTTAATTTAATTAGATAACACTGTTGTAAATCAGTAAAAAAACAGTGCAAATACACCTATATAGAGGAAGAAATTGAGGCTGACGTTTCAGTTGTGGCAAGCTGCAGCCTCGATAGCATAAATGATTTGACAAAACAGTGTGTGGGTCTTTCTCTGTTCACAAGAGTGTGTTTGTGTCACGAAACACCAAAAGACCCCTCATATTTTGTATAATGCACAAAGCTGTATTATCTGCACAGTTTGCTCTGAAACAAGAATAGTTTGTGTTTCTATTTAACTTGCTGTTGGAATGTTCAAGTGAACCAACCCACTATTTATCAGATGAAACACAGTATTCATATTATCTATCCTTAGTGAAAATGGAGGAAATGACTGTTTATGGTAGCATAGGATCAACCTTCTTTTCAGAAGCATGAACCTATATATCAAGCCTGAAAGCTGAATTTTGTACAAAATACTTTGAGGCAGTAGTTCCATGCTAACTGAGCAGCTGAAATTCTGGCATTTTTCATCACGCTAATATACAAAATATGTTGATAATATCATACAATTTTTAAACTCCTTTCTTTCCTGTATTACATATTAGGCACCATAAAAAGCAACAGTTCTGACAAACTTAGGACTTTTGTTATAAGTCTACTAACATCGTATTATCACAGAATCACAGAATCACAGAATCTAAGGGGTTGGAAGGTTGGAATTATCCTTAAGTTCACCACCTGTACCCTGTACCCAAGACTGGTCTTGGCTCTGTTCTTGCTCAGTTTTAGAGTTTCCTTGTGCCTAGTAGGCACTCAATACTGGAAGCTCTCCCTGTTTTTTTAAATCCAGCTCTGTAGTAAATGTGATGTATTCTTTGTCTGTTCTTGGTCCTGAACATGAACATTTTGATTTTCAAGGGGGTTGGGAGGAGGATGTTCCTATTCTGGCCTTTGGTCTGCATGCATGAAGAGTGGCTCCTTACACAGGCTAATGTATGAAGCAGAAATCTTGTCCTCTTGCAAGCAAGTGAGAACAAACTGCTAATTTAATAGTCCTAGCACACAGCTCTTTGTATGGCAGTCAAACAAAAGATTGATCCTGAAACCTTGCTCTCACACAACCCCTAGGTTATCTTCCTAGATTCTGCTGCATTTGGGAAGTTGTACATCTGTGACATACATTGGTGGAGGAGAAAAATATATTTCTCCAGATTGAGAGGCATTTTTGTGTATCAGCACTTCCATATGGTGTGAGGTTTTTTGACCCAAATATTTGCCTTAAAGAATGGAAGGGAAGCAGAATTTTCTTGATACAGAAAAAACCAACCAACCAAACAAAAACCAAATGGGTTTATAATCCTACATAATGGCAGCACAGAACAAAAAAGAAGGACTAATCATCACCTGGTCCATATCAGAATAATAGAATGTGTTTATTGAAACAGAAGAAAGATTGGATTAAGACATTACTTCATTTGGCAGCACCTCCATGTGCAAAAGGGACATTTCCTTGTATTGATTTTCAGATGCAGTTCCCCATTCACTACAATTTGGTTCCTGTAGTAATTCATATAAAAGCAATATTTTTTTATGTACCTCTCAGCCCACATCCCAAATGAACTTGTTTAAATAGACAGACCATATAGTCCAAAGGACACCTGAACTCTTGGAAGGGTTTTATATGAGCAGGAATCAGAAATGTTTCATCTCCTGAAATTCAAGATAGAACAATCTCAAAACAAGAGTGAGGAAACCACATGATTATAAAATCATTCTGGTTTGCATTCCATAATGGATTTTGATGAAAAACTAAATGAATCATCTTATCTTTTATTTGTGAGAAGAAGCTTGGAGCAGCTGCTGAGCTTTCCCCAGATGCAACATATATTCTAAATGATTGAACACTTCTGGTAGTTTTGCAGGCTGGCCTGCAGTTGTTATGTTGTCTACAAGATGTGTTTGCTCAAGGGGTCCACTCATCATGTTAAATAAAATCGTTCACTTTGGTTGGCAAATATTGACTCAAGCTGTTATGCTTTTATGTATTTCAGAGACTCACAATGTTTGAGAGCTCAGCAAGCAAACAAGAACAGGTACAGGAAGTTATTGTGATGTTTTGGACTCATGTTTGTTTTTCTGCTGCTGCTGTATGTTCTCCATTGTATGTGGCTTGTTACTAATGACCTTGTAATATAGTGCACTGCAGCTGATAAGGCCAAATGCTTTAATAGAATACAAATACATTTCACATTTCCACTTGAAGAGTTTATTTTAATTGTGTTTTGAAATGTACTGTACCCTAAAGGCAGACTCCCCTCCACAATGTACATTCCTGAAATAAAATTCTGTGAAGAATGGAATGTATAATGGGATGAGATGTAATCGACAGTTTTGTATTCAATTGGAGCTGTATCTGATAGTACCATTCAGTACAAAGCTAAACAATCCTGTGCTATGAAAGAAAATTAACAGAGTCAGAAGTAATGTCTTTTCTGAACGTCTGATTTACTCATTTCTCTGAGGGAGAGAAACAAAACAAATACTGTAAAGCCTCCTAAAGTTTCTAAGCTCTTCCTGTTTTTATTTTGGTTTATTTTATTTTATTTTTTGCTCCTTTTATACAGCAGTATAGTCATAAGTATGTAATATTTGTTTTTTTAACTGAAGGATGCCTTTTTCCAAATGATTGGCTTACAGAGTGGGTTTTTTATCAGTTATGCCACCCCAGAGGTAACATGACTGTAGTCTGAGTTGAGGTTCATCTTCAGAAACCATTGCAGCATTGTGCAGTAGTGATTTAGAACTGTTGCTAAAACAGCACTATTTAAAAAAAAAAAAAAGAATTAAAAGAATTGAAGAGGAAATCTGTTAAAGAGTTTAGAAAAGGCTGGTTGTTTAGTATGCTGGATACCTTAGCAAAAATCAAGCCATGATTTCACTTCTTCATCAGTTCTTTGCAAGTAAATGAAATTTGGACTGCTGACCTTGGGATAGGTGGCTATAGACGGCAGGAGATGAAAGAGATGAGACATTTCAAAAAAATTCTGGGCAGAATTGTACACACAAATTCATTACTGTATGAAAATACATTAAATACATATATAAAGCTTCTATTACTATTGCTAAGTTTTTTCTACTCCTATGCTGGGCTAAAATTTCATCTTTTTTGAACATCCAAGCTAACATATAGATACAAGTGAAGGTGTTTGCATACGTCCAGAGGCAAAGTGGGTAAGCATTTGAACAAGAGATCCCTTGGGGATTAGGAAATGCATGGCTCACAGGAAATCCTCCAACCTGAAAATAGTTGGAGACTAGGCAAGAAATATTGAATATGCTTGTCTTGTTCTAAATCTCCTCTGAGTGTCTATGACACATAGGTCTATGTGACCTCTTGTTTGGAGTCAGGGAAGTGACTCTTAATGCTCATGTATATTGTCTTCAGAATGCAAAGGATGATAGGCTCTGCCTGCAACAAATCCTGTGTTGTAACAAGAGGTTGAGAAGGATTTTGTGTCTATGCTGTGCTGGGCGTAGCTCAGTAGAACAAAAGTTCGCAGGTGTCATAGTCACAGAAATGATACCTAAATAAATATCTGTGAGTGTATTTAAGTTACTAAGCCCCATGAGAACTACCATGCTCTTCTAGAAGGCAGTCCCTAGGATATTAAACAGACAACAGGATCCTCTTGCACATTCTAATCTATGAAGAGCAAAAGAGCAACATCAGTTGTTTTGACCTTTTAACCATAGCAAGGCCTCTTCTAGTCTAGCCTTTAAAAAGATGGACAGATCTACCTGAGAAGATTAATGACAGAAAAAATAATTTTGTTTCTTCATAAAAGATCTTCAAGTTTCTTTAATATAGTTGCCTGAATTATACTTGGGCACAAAAGTGAACAACCTAGGAAGAAGCCATTTATTTAAGACCTGACTGCAGAAAGATGTTAATTCTTTTTCAGTGTATTTGCTCTTCATATATCCAAATAAAGAATGCAAGTAGAGTGATGTGCTAAGTGTGTATTCTCCAATGATAAAGTTGAAGTGTAATATTTAAGTGGAATGTATGCATTTTCATTTATATCATATGGACTGATATGTGTGCAGCTCAGAGCTGAAACTTATGCCTGCCTCCACAATTTTGGAACACTGCAAAAGGAAATAATGTAATTACTGGGGTGAATGTGGCTAATTAAATCTCACCTGGTGTAAAGACTGTTGAAGTGGGTATTTTGCTAATAAAAGAATTGGAATGACGTTCAGAGAGAAATAATCTGAATCTTGTTTCTAAGATGATTCCAACTTGTATTTCTAATAGATCTTGTAAAAAATTCATCATTGTGAAATTGTTATAAGAATTGCATGTTGAAATTCTAAAATTCTGTAATCAGTGTACACAGGTTGTCAATGAAAAAGATCATAGTAATTTGAAAATGTTTATTTAATGAAGTTGGACCCACAAGAGGAAGAGAAGCTCTGTTGTGTAGTGTTTGAAACTTTGCTAGTTTATCTGGGTTATGAACAAGTTATTAATTTCAATTAATAACATATAGCACTTTACCTGTGAAAATCAAATATACTCTCTTGTTTATTTAAAATGGTAAGGCTCATAATTCTGTTAGAATCCAAGGAGCTGAACACTGACATTTTAAAATTCATGTTTCAAATTATGGCGTCAAAATAAGAAGTTATTTGTTGGTTTTTAGTCAAGTAATTCTTTGGAATCATTGTATGTGAGTGTTTGCTTTGTAACTACAACAGTTTGTTTGGCTAATCCCTGTTTACTAGACAGATCAGGAGAGTACACAATTACCTAAAGTTCAGTGACAGAGGTTAGGTCACACAGAGCTTTCTTTCTACAAACATGCTGGTCTGTTCACAAACATTAGAGCAACAGTTTCTTACCTTGGGGTTTCCACTTGCCGAGTTGAAAACGCCTGATTCTCTCTGAAGTAAAACAAAAGACTGAGGGTATGGCTTTTCCCCCCAAAGTGTAAAAAATACTAGTATATGACAATTGAAAATTACATGACTTTCTGAAATGAAATGTGTGCAGTATAAGGGAGAAAGTATTAATAGGCTACAGTTGCTGTTTTTAGAAAAAGTTCACTCTGGCCTGAGATTCCTAGGAGACAAGATAAGAGATGTGTAGATCTTCAGTGTTGAGTTGCAGAAACACAACTTTTTACTCCTTTTACAGAACTAAGGTGTGCATTGTTCTGCGAAGATATCAGTTGAGAATTGTAAATCACAATTCTCCAGCAGCACTTAGGGATTTAAGTGCTGATTGTGAAGTTTAACAGGTGTAATCTAGCAAACTGAAATTCCAAAGCTTGTTCAACATAGGTTTGTATGGAATATATGTTACTGAGTTTAAATGTTGAATAGGCCTGATATTTACCTGGACACTGTTCTCAGTGCACAGCATACAATATAAGAACCTTATGAACTATTGCAGTATAGAAATTTCATATTAGTTGAATAATTCTGTTTTGACTGAGGTGGTTTTTTTTGTTTTCCAGCAAATACTGTTGATTACTAACTGATATCCTGAATATATTTTAAATAAATATTTCTAAATTTTGTATCCCCTAATGTAACGAAACACTATCTATTCAATAACTACTCTATTTCCATATGCCTAAAGCTTAGATGAGTACAACTGTTTTGGTTCAACTTGAAATAAATAAACCAACAAACAAACAATTAAGTGAAAAATTCCTAAAGTAGTGAGTGACACCTGTGCAGTTGTGCCTTTGTAGAACTCATGTTCTAGTGTAAAAACACTGTCCCTGTTGGAAGTAGGAGTATGATGGTGGTGGTGCACCATTTAAATTTTCCTGGTATAAGTACAATGATATAACTTGTGAAAATATTTAAGCATACAAACCACTCAGACACTAAATTCAGGTTATTTGAGAAGAAGGCTTATCTGAAAAAAAGGAGAGGAACCTTAAAGAGGATGTTTACCTTCACTTCTCTCTCTGTTTTTGACAATCATATCATTTTCTGTCTTGAGATATCCATTGATATGACTAGAATTATAGGATTTAAATATAATATACATATGAAAGCTGCTTGAGACCTGTTCAGCAAAGAATTAAATGGAACCATTATGACAAGACCTTTAACAGCCAGTAGGCATTTGGGCTGTTACTTTTTCCTCCCTTGCTGAAGGCTGAACAACATTACAAAGAGAAAGCTTACCTTGGGAAGAATGACTGAATCCTCTGTGGTACTCTAATCCTTCCCAGTCCTTAGTGGTACTTCAACTGTGTGACTGGGACAGCAATTGTATTAGAGCTGTGAATGAAGGTCTGGCATCATTCTCCACTAGAAAATACCTGATTCCTTCCTATATTCTCCTATATCAAAACATATAGAAGAAAGGAGGCCACATAAAGGGGGAAACCACTCCTCTACTACATTCTTTCCCATCCATGAGCTTTCTGCCTATCATGTCTCTCTGGGTGTAGGGTATTGTTGCTGTCATTGCACTAGTTTCTACAGTTTTTGTGTCAGGGCAATGACAGTCCTTGAAACTGTTTATACTGATGCCTTAAAGTTTTACATTCAATTTGAGTTTAAAAATCAATTTTTACAATTTAAGTTCTCAAAAAAAGACTGCTTATCTACTTGGAGACTGAATGCTCTACCAGCCTTAGCCTCACTCCAGCTAAAGGGCCAAATCTGGGAAACAACAGTATCTAAAGAAAGTAAAACACTGGTTAATGGTATAGGACCCTTTTACACCTGAAGAAGCACCCTTCCTCCTTTCCTCCTTGCACAAAGCCTGATAGCTAGGAATAATTGCAATTTTACTTAGCAAAATGCAAAGTTGAGATGGCTGGTAATTTGAGGTTGTGAAGATAGTTATTGGATTAGATTGACAGGACTGGGGGAAAAAAAATGCAGGTACTCTAATAGTAAGGTGAAGCTTTTTTAACTGATGGGGCAAAAGAGTACTGAAAAAGAGGAAAAACAGTTAATGTAACCTGTGTAACATCTCATAGCTTGTAACCACACTATTTTTGTCTGTAGTGAAGCTAATGTTGATAAGATAAAAGGGGACTCAGTTGTGTGGATAATTCTTGGATCTCCATTAGGAATTTGGTCCAGCATTCATCATGTGATGATGTTGCTGAATTAGAGCCAAAGGCTGTAAACTGCTACTGAAGATAAACCTTCTGTACTTAAGTGAATGCTAAACTCCTGTTTTATTTAGTTTTTCCTACTTAGGCCTGATTTCAAGGAACTAGGTTTGCATGGATGTCATGAAGACAGAAAAGTCTGTTTTCTCTGTGTTGCTGGAAGTGTAGAGGTCATGAATCCTGCAAGAATTTTTTGACAATTTATGGCCAGAGTTAGTTCACACTGTGCTAATTGTGGGTGAGGTCCAGACTGTGTTTATACAGTGACCCATCAGACGACTGAGAGAATGTGGTACTTCTTAGTGCTCTTTTGTTACTCCTTCATGGCATACTTAAGAAATACTATTCAGAAGTCTGGAAACTCTTGTGTGACAGAGGAAATAATAGCAGTAATTTATATATATATATGGTCATAGAATCATCAAGGCTGGAAGAGACCTTGAAGGTCCAGTCCAACCGCCTACCTACATCACCACGTGGAAGTTCACTGAACTTGTATATTAAGAATGAGAAGATGAGAAAATGCCGATGTCTGGAATTTTAAAAGAGGATACATAAGATTTCTGGATTATTATATTTCAAATCACTGGGTGGAAAGAAAAGACACCTCCCAGTAATACAGAATACAAAGAAAGCATTGTAACTAATTGACTTTCACTGTGCTATAGAACATACCAACTATAAGAGTGGTAAGCATTTTGTATCGGCCCACCTGTTTAAGACTTGACAATGTTGGCTTATCAAGGCAGGGCTTGCCCTTTTCTAAGTCTAATCATTCTTTGCAGTTGGTTAACTACCTCATTAAAAAGAAGTAAGATATGGGTTTTCCTTGAAGTACTGACATACTGTTTGTCTTCCATGTTTTATATCTGAGTCATGGTAGATATTGTTACGTTTTACAAATGATACAAAACTCAGTTGCAATGTATGGAGTAATTGCAAGGTTGTTTTATATAAAGCAGATGTTTAGTCTCTGCTCTGTCTTCTTTTTTTTTCTTTTTTAAGAAATAATTTTTTATGTACCTGGTGTACCTGGGATTGTGTGGCATTCAAAGAAAAATCTGAAGAAATTTCTTTAGGGACAATCAATTTTATCTTTATTCTAACATCTGCATTGTCTGCTGTGGAAGAGCACATCAGTTCTGTTTCCAGCCACGATGACAACCAGAACAGGTTTCTTGGTTTCTTCAACTGAGCTGATCATTGGTCTTGTTGAATCATTTGACTGACTGTGAGTAACAGATCCATGCACTTCCCCTGGGAACAGTAATTACTGTGTGCAATGTACACCTCTCCTGGAAATAACAAAATGCCCCACAGTAAGGAATATGGAATCAGTCAAGTCAAGAATAGATGTGAGCTTTAAAGATAATATAAACTACGTTTTCTTGTTGACAAAATACAAAAGGCTTTTGTTTATGCTTTTTTTTTTCTAAACAAGACTTCCCAGACATAAATCAATATGGTAGCATTTGAATCTCAAGAACTAACAAGAACTCAAGCACTAAGCATAGTTTTTAGCACTTCATAACCACTCATTATGTTTATTTCCCAGTTTTGTTTTTTATTTGCTTCCTGTCTGTGTTCAGAGCCAACACATTTTTGACTTTCTATTTGAAGCATGAAACACGAAGCATTGCCAATCGGCAGGAAATATAATACAGATAAGATTCATGTAAAGTCTTTTGAACTGTTAAAATCTCTGAATAGGAAATGGATGTTAAATTGTTTACATTTGGCACAAGAAGAAAAAGTTCCATTTTCAAATTCAAAGCCTCTCCACCTTTGCAAATGAAAACAAAGCGCATGGGTCATATAGAACTCCACTTTCGTAAAATCCATCTTAAGTCGGATAAAAGCTTTTATAAATCAGCAACTTTATCCACAGTCAGTTTGGAACTTAAAATTAAGTAGTCTTTTGTTTTGTGTCCTTCAAAAAAGTACTGTATCAGTAACATGTTCATGACACAGTAAAAACACTAAACTGTTAAAAACTGTTTTATTAGATTTTTGATCCTTTTCAAGAGATACGCAATGTTTCTGCATAATTTTAAATTTTACATATTAGTCTCACACTTTTAATTTATTAAGGGTATATATCCAGAGCTAATCTATTTCTACTTTGTTTTGCTTAGTTTACAAACAAGAATCTTTGGGGATGATGGCCTCTCCCAAACCCCCTGCCCCTAATTCTGTGGTTCTACAAATTTACAGGGTGCAGATAAGGAAAACATTTTGTCCCAGTTTTCTGAGCATCAGGATCAGTGGAACTCGAAGTTAATGTTCCCATTAGTGGGGCATTTTTATATCAGCTCTTCTATGTTTGCAGGATGTAGCTCAGAGAGATTCTGGATGGCAATAAATCTCAAAGATGAAGTTGAGAACAGCATCACCTTTGGAACAGTTAAGCATTGCTAATGAGTGCTAATCATATGGCAAACCAGGGAGTGAGAAGGAGTCTCTGGCATAGCTGCAGGCTGTTATATGGAACATCTCATATTTCAAAGCCAGCAGAAGCAGTAATAGCTGAAAAAGATGTTCAGGCCAGGCTTGCCAGCAGAAAAGCACTTCAGCAGCTGAAAATGTTCTCTGGTATTTGCAGGAAAGGAAACCTGTTTGAAGGAGTATCTTAACCTTGAAGCCTTGTGACATTTTGAGGTTGGATGGAACTCCCTGTTGATGATGAATATGGTTGAATAGACACTAATCTAATTCAGGGAGAAAAAATTCTTGAAATTAGAATTAAAAGTTATGCAATGTTGGCAGAAACATGATTCCAGGGATAGTACTTAAGCTACTGCTTATGTTCTTAACTTCTTTGGATCACTCAGTGCGAATTTGTCATATAATACATGCTTCTTTCCTATGTCTTTCCAAAGCAGATGTCATAGAGCTACAAACATTGTTGAATACTGGGGAATCTTAAACCATTCTGGCTGCATGCTCAAGGATGTTGTAAACCAAGTGACTGAGGATATCTAAAATTCATCATTTTTGTTTCAACAGACTTTTAGGCCAAATGATTGAGTATTGTGAAATTTGGTGGATGCAGGTATTGTGAAAATTCATGTTTTAGTTAGCTTTAATTTTTTCAGAGAAGGTTAGAGAGGATACATACATTCTTAAATTCTCTTGTTTAGTAACTAAGAGAAACATCAACAACCTTTTCATTGTCATTGAGCATTTTCATGGAATACAATAATTTATAATAGGGTGTACTTGAATATAGAAGTAATTCAATGGCATTAATGGGATTCAACATTGGATTTGATAAAGGTGACTGTATAGCAGGTGCTGTACTAGCAAGCTGCCTAACTATACAAACACAGTGAAGTGCTGTAAAAATAAACTTTAAAATATTTATTCAGACAATTAAAAAGAAAAAAGTGTTATGGAAAAAACATAGTTTGGAATTTCAGAGTAAGAAAATTCATTGTCATCCTTCATAACAAATGTGTAATTCTGAACTGAAGGATAACTAGCCATTTGTATCAGAGTTTATGTTAGAGCCCCAGACTCCTTTGCTGTATTAAAATTAATAAGTTACACATGATAATGAAATGGGTCCTCTGTCTGAAGGATGCTTTCACACAGCCTGATGTTTATTTAGGAAAGCTTCATTAATATTCTCTGAAGGCAAGATGTTTGTTAACTAAGACCGCAAAGAGTCAGAAGATAACAGGTCGAGTATAGTGTGTAAGTGTTCTTAGTTTTCTTGTTTTGCTCAGTATTGAAAAAACTTGTGATACTGTGAAGATGAAATAAATAGTCTTCTAGATTGGGAGACTATGAAAGGGGCACTTTTAAAGCACAAAACTTATGTCACTTCCGTCCTTTTGGATCACATCATTAGATTTGTAAAGATATTATCGAACTGAGGAAATGATCTCACCCTGCAGCATGGTCTGTTCTGAGGGGAAAAGGTTGATGTAAAATTCAGAGCTGGAAAATCACAAGTCTTCAGCAGAAAAAGAAAAATTGTTTTTCATCTTTTATGAAAATAGGTGATATTTCTCCAAATAGTGTAATGAGATTTTCACATATCTCAACTATCAGCTGCAACCTCATTGAATTCCATAACAGGTTGGTGTTAACTGGGGCAAAATTTAGCTCTTTTTAAGAATACTGGAGAATACAATAGCAGTACTGGCATTATATGACTGGCCAGATATTTTTCCAGATTATTACTTGAAGACACTTACTAAAGATACAAATCTGTATATTTTTTTCAAAAGTTTCTGAATAGTCACTATTTCATTTCCTAACACAACCTTCAATCCACATTTTAGCTCTTTGTAGCAAGCCTTGTGTAATCTTGTCCTCAACTTTTGGATGACTTTAACTTTCTTAATGTGTATGCAGAACTCAGAGCTTAATCAAAATTCTAATTCTTTACAGTTGCTGTTGATGTGTCTGTAGCTTTCAAGGCAAATTTACTGAAGGAAGACTAGGGAAAACATGATGAGCTCACTGCTGAATGGGGTAGGGAACCTGACAAGGAACAGCACAGAAAAGGCCAAGGTACTTGATGACTATTTTGTTTTATTCGTCACTGCTAAAATTTGTCTTCAGGCAGCCAAGTCCCCTGAGATCAAAGGCAAGGTCTAAAGCAAGGAAGACTTACAACCTGTGGAGAAGGACCAGGCTAGAGAACACTTGAACAAGCTGGACATACCTAAAACCGTGTAGTCTGATGGATTGCACCCATGAATACTAAGGAAGTTGACTGATGCATTGCAAGGACATTCTTGATTATCTTTGAAAGGTTATGGCAACTGGGAGATATTCTTGAAGTCTGTAATGGAATAAATGTCACTTCTATCTTCAAAAAGGAAGATCTGGGGAACTAAAAGCCACTTGGCATCACTGCAGTACCTGGAAAGGTGATACAGTTTATACTCCTGGGAAGCATTTCCAAACACACAAAGGACAAAAAAATGATAGGGAGTAGTCAGCATATATTTAGGAAGGGGAAGTCACGCTTAAGAAATCTGATAGCCTTCTGTAATGAGGTGAATAACTTGGTGGATGAGGAGAGAGAAGTTGATGTATTTTCCCTTACTTCAGTAAGGCCTTTGACACTCTCTTCCATAACAGCCTTGTGGACTAGCTGACAAAGTGCAGGTTAGATAAATGGACAGATAGGTAAACTGAAAACTGGCTCAGTGACAGGTCTGAGAGGGTTGTGATCAGATGGACAAAGTCTGATTGGAGGCCAGTCATAGTAGTTTACCTCAGGGGATGATATCAAAGCCATTATTATTAAACAACTTTATTAATGAACTCTGCACTGAGACAGAGTGCAGCCTCAGCAAGTTTGCAGAAAATCATAGAATCATAGAATCATTATGGTTGGAAGGGACCTCCACAGTCATCAAGTCCAACCTTTATCCTATCATATTCCTAACCATTAAACCATTAGACCATGGCCTCAAGTGCCTCACTTTTTGAGGCAGGTTTTTTGAACACCCCCAGGGACAGTGACTCCACCACCTCCTTGGGCAGCCTATTCCAGTGCCTAACCACCCTCTCA
>VZRW01006045.1:0-33424 GCA_013398125.1 Aegotheles bennettii | reverse complement strand
CTCCTGCTGGTCACACCCTTTCTGATACAGGCCAGGATGCCACAAAACTGTGGAATGGCTGATATGTCAGACAGTTGTGCTGCCATCCAGAAGGACCTTGACTGGCTGGAGAATTGGGCAGAGAGGCTTCTTACGAAGTTCAACAAAGAAAAATCCAAAGTCCTGCCCCTGAGGACAAACAGGCCCAGACACCTGTACACAGTAAGGGGCAACCTGCCGGAGACCAGGTCTGCAGAAAAGGACCTGGGGATCCTAGGGAAGAAGGAGCTGATTGTGAACTGGCAATATACCATCCCAACAAAGAGGGCCAACAGCCTCTTGGGTTGCACTAGACAGAGCATTGTCAGCAGGTTGAAGAAGATGATCCTTCCCCTCTACTCAGTTACTGGTTAGGCCACATCTGGAGTGCTGGGTCCAGTTCTGGGCTCCTCATTACAAAATACGGATTTACTAGAGTGAGTCCATCACAGGACTGGGATCAACAAACTTGGTTAAGGAACTGGAGCATCTTTAACACAGGACTAGGCTGAGAAAGTTGGGACTATTCAACCTGGAGAAGAAAAGGCTAAGGAGGATCATCTCAATGTGTGTAACTGATGGTAGGAAATGAAGAGGGAGCCAGAGTTTTCATAGTAGTGTATATGGACAAAACAAGAGGCACTGGGCATCAATTGAAACACACAAAATTCTATCTGAACACTAGAAAACACTTTTTGGTGTTGGCACAGATTGACAGAGATGTTGTGGAATTTCTCTCCACAACAGATATTCAAAACCTGACTGTACATGATCCTATTCTAACTGCCTGTGCTTGAGCAAGGGAGATGGAATATGATCCCAAAAAGTCTCTTCCAACCTCAGTAATTTTTTAATTTCTGTTAATATAATAGCTTTTTTTTTAAATGATAGCCATTCTCTGCTTGGTCCAGGCTCAATACGAAGAAGCTCAGTGGAAGAAATTTCAACTTTTCATGTCTCATAACAAGTAAACCAATGAAGGTCCTCTCATATGACTAAAGGAAAGTTGAGGAAGAGCTGTGCTCTCAAAGAATTATGGGTATTTTGACAACTTTATAGTTGGTAACTTGCTGGCATGTTCTACAGATAATAGTTTTAAAAATATATTCTTGAGGATCTCTTTGGTTGGTGATTTGTCTAATTGAAAAGGGAGCTCCTGAGAGATGCTACCAAGACCATGCTGTTCTCAGTCCTTGGTCACAGTCCGGTGTCAGCATAAAAACTGGAGGCAAAGGAGCTGTAATACTAAAAGCAGTATTAGTTGCATAGTAGTATCATATTATTATGTTGTATTAGTAGTATCATATTATTATTTCTTAATTCAGCCTGGAATTGCCCTTTCCTAGTAGTCATTCTGTTCTCCCAGAAAGTCCTGGGAGTGTAGAAAGGCACTGAATCCACCTCTATTTTAAGTTAATATAATATCGTGGTTTGGGATTAGTTTAATTCCAAGACTGGATGATAAGGAGTATCACATAATTAGTCTGGGAGGTTAATGATGGCTGATAATTTAACATGCTGGGAAGTATCTGCTTTTAACCATATACTAACATGTATTAGCCTTCAAATACTTTTGAAAGCTTATTACTAAAAAACAATCATGGTGAAAAGTGGCAGACTATGTCATTAGCTATTTTGCTAGATCTGAGCCTTTAAAAAATGGGTCATTCCCAGACAATAACTCCTAGCCTTTCTTCTCACCAACAACATAGGCTGGAGAGGTGAGACAATGGCAGCCTCTGGTGCCAGGTAGTCCACTCCCTGAGTACAAGTTCAAGTTGTGATACCCACCAGTACCACCCAGACAAGTCCTCTGCAGTGGTTTGAGGATGAAGCAATGCTGTGCACTAGGAAGTCAGAAAGGGCTGCAAGGTCTTTTTTCTGTTCAAAGGATTAATACCCTTCCTATTACATTTTATTAATGATGCTAAAGGCAGAAAGTATATTGCTTTTATAAACACAATATTCTATTTTTGATGTTATGACATTAAGACAAGGAATTATGATACCTTTACAAATGGTATACGTGATTGTCTTGTTATATCTGTTCATTCTTAAAGAGCAGATAATATTAATTCAAGGGAAATGTGTGTGTTTAGGGAATGTTTGGAATACTTATGATCTAGTTATTAACCCTAACTGACCTTGTTTTGAATCTGTTGTGAGTGTGTTTGAGTCACAGGTTAATTTAAATAATACCAGTTTTGGAAAAAGAATCAAGTTCCATGAGATTTTCTTTATCTGTGTTTCCCATCTGGCTTGCTGTTACAGGCACTTAATCCTGTGTTTGCTGCCAATGTTTCCCAGAAAGGCTTATAATTGCTTGGAATTTGTATGAACAGTTCCAGTCTGGTGCACAATTAGGGATGCACTATAAAATTTTCATTGCTTGATTTAGTTGAAATTATAAGATGGGTGGGTAACAATAGGGACTATAGTTTACCACATAAAAATGACTACTGGAAATTTGAAAGAAGGAAAATTTAATGGTAACTATTTCTCTTTCTTTTACCTCAGAGATGAGGGGAAAAGGAAATAAGCAATAGAGTTTAAAATGGTTGATGTTCTATGATACTTTCCTTCTTTATGCTATAGTTGCATATTTCAAACTGGAAACCTATGATTCACTATATGCTTATTTGCCCCTTTAAGAAGTTGATCTAGGGTTTTGGATGATACACAAATATGCTGTTTATTTTTATATAAACAAAGGGACAAAGGGTTCACTTTTTCTTTTTTTTTTTTGTTTTTTACTTACGTGCTTGCTGATGGTGCAGGGAGGCATATGTCCAGTAATGATCAGCAGCTGGCATCAACATGCCATGAAAAGAAACCTGACAGATTACTCAGTAGGAAATCCTTTACACTGAATGGCACTGATTGGAGGTGTTTTTTAAAGGAACTTCATGTTTATAGCTTGTCACAGAGAGACCTAAAGCTCTTGGTTCTTTTCTTGTTTATTTAGCTAACTGCTATGTTTTCAAAAAGTTGTTATGTCTTTAGCCGCATGTTTGCTGTGAAGTCAGAAGAAGCTGTGAAAGGAAATGTTGGACAGCTCTGAGAATTCAGTGTAACAATGAACACACTTGTCTGCAAGTTATGAACAGGAGAAGTCTATATGGTTGCTCAGTACTGTGCCCTGTGATATTTGACCTAGCTCAGGTAGGTTATGTGGTTATTCACATCAATAAGTTTGCCTCATTTTGAAGCAAGATTGAATAGCTCTGTTTCAGATCTCTGCTTTGACCACAAGGACTTTTTTGGGTACTTTTTTTTGCTGTTTTTTATCATACTGCCAATATTCCTGCTGTTATTCCACACCTTGTGGTGCTTAATAATCAAAGGACAGCTGTTATGGGTTTGTGCATGGGCTTCTACACTGCTGAGCATGAAGAATGAGGGAAGAAGGTAAAATACTCTTTGTATCTACTGTTCTTTTCAAAGTCCAGCCAGCAATGACCACTGGCAAGAACCAGCAGAAAAGTAATTTATTTTTCTGAAACAATGCAAACATCTGACAGAATGGGAAAAAAGTTTAAGGGTAGGGAATCTGATGCGTGACCTCATTCAAATAAGTGTCTATACTTAAGTGTTATGTTGAAATAGTAAACAGACACGACAGCCTTCTTACACCTTATGTTCCTATTAATGTTGTACACCTAATTATGTTCCAATTACACATTGTAGGTGTCCTGGTTTGAGCGAGGACAGAACCAATTTTCTTTTAGTAATTTTACTTTTCAGTTAAGTATCTTCTAGGTAATTGCACTCGCTGAAATGAATAGCATGTTTTTCGGTCAGTGTCTGCCTCTAGGACTGATAACACTTGATGTTTATCGTTACTGCTGGAGAATGGTGTGCAGAGCCAAGGACACTTCTTGGTCCTGTTAAACATTTTATTATCTGGAAACAAAGGGGGAGCAAAGGGGTCACATCTGCAACCCTCCTGTGGGGAGGAGTGGACCACACAGGTGACCCAAAATTGACCAAACACAGTATTCCATCCCATAAGCATCATACTTGATATAAATCTGAGAGATCACAAGGTTCAAGCTCTTCTTCATCCATGGCCGGTGTCCTGGGAGGATTCTATTGGCTTGTCTGCCTTTGATCCCAATCCATGCGTTCCTGACTCTGCATGTTCCTGCCTCCAGCTCCTGCCTGCTTCTGAGTCCAGGAACCCATCAGGGTCCTTCCCAGAGCTGCCCTGAATGCTCAGGGGTAACATGAGCGTTACTGGGGGGGGAATGCAATATTGGTTTTGTATATATTTTTATATATTTCAATATTTTCTTTTTCATCATTACTGTTTCATTAAAGCTGTGCAGTTTAGTTTCCAACTTGCAAGTTTCTATTCCTTATTCTCTCTTGTTTCCTATTCTGGGGGAGGGGTAATATCTGTCATTTGTTTAATTGCCTGCCCAGCATTAAATGGTGGCAGTAGGCTTAATGCTTTGTTATGAGGAGACATGTCAGTGTGGTTGGGGGCAAAACAGTGATGTGATAAGCATTACATAAACTGCTTGTGAGTTGATCGGCAGTAAAGAAGATCTGTGTTTTCCACAATAAACATCATATTCCATGTTTGATTTGGTGCCCAATGAATGTAGAATTTGTGCATGTGGAATTTTTTTAACCAGCACTGCTGAACAAAACTGTTCCCATTTTACAGTAATCAACAGCTGTAGTATGTTACCTGACATAAGGAAAGCCTCACTATGATAGCATTCTCTTGCAAAGTGAGTAATAGCATCAGCAGATATCTCCTTTACATATTGTATTCCAATTATCTTGGAAGTTTCTATCTGTTACGTGGAAAATTTCTTTGAGAAGTATGCAGAGTGAATCAAATCCTCCTCTGGACATATACACTTTCACTATTTTGAATAAACTATCTGATAATGGTATTCAGGTTGGTAGAATGAGATGGCACTCGAAGCCAAACAAATTAGACAGTGCATTGCAATGGGCTTAATGCAGAGTTTGAGGAAAAAAATATGCAGTATTTCTAGTTCACATTATAAGTTCTGTTCACTCTATAATTATTCTTGTAAATGCTTCTACATAAAAGCAATGATGGTATAGGCCAAGATGCGTCATTGATATGTTTTAGTGGAAGTTATTAGTAGCAGCTTCAGAGTGAGAAGGCCTGGGCCTAATCTTTTGATGCTGCTGTGAAGTAAGATTTCAGGTAGGAAGGAAATGGGGACATGGTGCAGTATTGGTTATAAAATATTTTCATTTTCCACTGTGTATAGATTCTACCACTGAGCATACCAGGACACTGTGGCTGGAATGTTCTGAACACCATATGTCTTATTCAGGTCATATTAAGGAAGCAGAAATACTAGGTGAATTTAATGTCACTTAGCGCAGAAAGCTTGTTCATATTTTCCTTCTCTCCTGTGAATATAAGATACTGACAGTGCAAGTTTATTGTAGTATCTGAGCATTGAATTATCAGATAGCTCAATTATCTTCAGGGTTTACAGTTTTACAGGTTGCTCACAAAGACACCAAACCACTTGGACCACTTGTGGAGAAAGTTTCTGAATCTGTCAGAGCTTTGTGCAAAACATGATTGCCCATGAAGGGCACAAAGTACATGAGCTATTTAATGGAGAGGAGTTACATGAAAAACAGAATGGATTCTTCATACCTGTACCAAAATAATGATAAATTTATCCCTATGTTAGATAATATAATATAAAATGAAAAGGTTTGCTTCTTGAAATCAGTCTTGTTGAAATTACCTCAAGCTTATAATTTTGTTTGTTTTTAATTACAACTTTGAAAGCTAATATAACCATTACCCATCTGTCATTGAAATACAATAGGAGCACAATTGACATTTATCAATAAGGTATTTATCAATGATTAGGAGTAGCATGTAGCATTCTAAGATTCATTGTAAACTATTTTCAATGTTAGACTAGAGAGTAGTTCAGCTCAATAGAAGTTAAATTAATTAATTTAGTAGTAGTAGTTTAATGAGAACACAGGCATAAGCACTTGCTTTTGGGAAAACTACTTTGGGTATTTAAATACTCTGCAGAGAGACCTCAAACTGAAATTTCCCTTTTAAAAGACAATAAGCAGAATGGAAACTCAGTGGGATTAGGTTCTTTTTTGTCAGAAGTATCAACTGGCTTTGGGATTTGTACTTTTGCTTTCATGGACCCCAGATTTCAGTTATGATATTTGTTAATTTAACCACTAATAAGTATAATTATATAAAAGCTGCATCAGCTGGTAGACCTGACAATTTTTGTCTAATTACTTTGGAAATTAAATTGTGTTGGTGACAACTGTAGCATTTGCCAAAACAAATATAGTTATGATACTGAGCTTATCAGCTGCGGGAGTTCTCAATGGCTTCATACTTCTTCACAGCTAGCCTTTGCTTGCTCTCTTCAGCTCTGCTCTGGGGCTATATTTGATCAATCTTGCTGGTTTGATCTATGACTTTCTGAAGTAGCTTGTAGAGTCACAAAGATTAAGAGCACAACGTTGCTTTTTTCACAAAAAGAATGTCAGTCAGTGCCTGTACACAAAAATAAACCCTACTAGAAGGCAACGTCCCAGCTTCAGACTTGCCATAGGTGTCAGGTCACATAGTGATGGAAGGGCCACAGTGCATGTTTTTTCTCATATTTCCTGCATGCCACTGACAGTGAGCAGGAGATATCTTCATGTCATCAGTGCCTGAGATCCTTGCAAAGAAAAGTGAAGTAGGTGCAGGCAATAGCAGGAGACTGACCATCCTCCCAGCTGTGAAGAGAAGGGAGAGACATCCAAATTTCTTGTAACATGTTCTTGTTCCTCTTTGACCTCAAAGCTGGCTTTGTGATATAAGCAGCACTGATACTCAAGTATCTTAGGAAAGGATCTTTTGTATGCTCTTGCAGGTGCTGCTCACTCTCTTTACCATGATATCTCCTACAATGGCAGGGTTACATGACTAAGAAAAAAAGCAAAAAAGAAACCCAACCCAGAATATTGTAAGCCTGTGGTGCTACAGATGAACACTTGAATGTTGATAATAATGATTGCTTAGTATCTATTAGTGAGTGTTGTGGCAGTGGCTTTCACTGTGGACTATTTCTAAAGACTCTGAATAGAATGGTGAGGAAAATTTTTCTTGGTCATGTACGTTGTGCAACAACTTGTCAGCATGGTTTACTCTTTCATGGGAAGCTATTAGAGATAAACAATTGAAAATGATCATGATATGATGAGGACAGCTTAATAAAAATTGATTTCACAAGAATGTGAAGGATTTACTCTTTGACTTACTGGTTCCTAGATTAGGAAAGCAGTTGGACAGCCATAAAAACCAGCTATTACATGTTATCTGATCTGTATTTTCTATATGTAAAAATCCTTCCAGAGCTAAATTAAGGCATTTTTAGAAGCTGTTTAAATTTAATTTTATCTCAAAACATTCCAAGTCATGTTACCTTTTCCTAGTTAGCAATTTCTCTGTTCAATTCCACCCACAGTTACAAAATTATGCATTATTTCAGAATTGGATTTATCTAACTTCACTATCCAGATGTTGATTCTTATTACACCATAGGCAGCGAGGTTAAAAAGCTTCCCAGCATCAATTACATTTTTCTTTTGTGAGGTCCTACACACAGTGATCAAGACACTTCTCAGTCTGTATTCTGAGAGATGAATAAATTGAAACCTTCTAAGCCTCATATCATAACCTTTGTCTTCCTTTAGTCCTTCTCTGAACTGCCTAATAGTTTCACTATTTTTACAGCAGGGTAAATACTAGAACAGGACAAAGAAATGGACCTGTTGTAGAGTTTGGCCAAAAAAATGCTATTATAGGGATATTGTTAGCCCTATGTTAACAAGTTACTCTTCTGAATAGTGAAGTCATGGTGTCTGCAAAGGAAAGGTGAAAGAGTGGTGCAGCTGAATTTGTTAGTGAACTTGAAGTAGGATGCTGCATTGCAGCGTTGACATTGGCAACTTAATTTGTGCAACAAGAATCAAGAATCTGGATTTGGGATCAGGACTCTGATTCTCTAAAGATTTTTTCTCATTGTTACAGGGTAAATGATTCTCCGGAGAAGAAAATATTTTTCTCTATTTCATAGACACAGAATCTGTGAAAAAAATACCTCATGAACATTACCTAAATTGTACCCAACAGTGCCTACTTTTGTGAATCTTTGGCCTTCTGGAAGTGCAGCATCCGTACAAGTCAGATATTAGATAATATAAAACTCTTGGGGGCATGTTGTAGTGAATGGAGAGGACCTATGGTGTATGATCTAACTTTCTGCCTTCTTGGAGATGTAACAGGGAATGGCTGTTTAGTCAGTGCTGAGAGTGAGAGAGTGGTGACACCTCCTTCACTTGTCTTTTCCCAGCAATGACTTTAGTCTGTGGCAGAACTATTTCTTTTAGGAGGAGGGACAAGTAAAGGATGGCTACTTAAACTGTGGCATGACCTTTGGTGGCTCATGTAATGGTATAGTAACATTTGATTGAAGGGAGGTGGCAGCTTTTAGGGTGCTTCAAAGGTTGTCCATTCAGGAGTGTTGGAAATGATGAGGCTGTTGGTGTTGCAGTGCTGAGTTGAGTAGGTTGCTCCTGTAATAGAGGGTGCAAGAGAACCTGCTTACACACCTCCTCAAGCACTGTTGTTAATAGACCTATTTCCAGATGTTTAAAAGTAAGTCTAGTACTTAACATGCACAAAGCCTGTCACAAGCACAAAACTTCCCTCGCCAGCTAGTCCAGAAATGCTGTTACAAATAAATGAAAAGTTGAATGCCATGGTTATCAAAGGTTAATCTAGTTGATATATAAATAGTACCTTGGCATTTCTTTGTGTATTTAGCATATTACAAAATATGCGAAGGGCACAAAATAGATAGTGCATATAGAAAGAACATCTCTTGATGTGTTTGACTTATTTAATATTGATAAGTGTTGCACCATGGTCACCATTGTGTTATTTTTTATTATGTCAATATAGCATCATATAAATTGATGTTTTTATGCTGGGGTAAGGGAACAATAAAAGAGCAATTGCTTACCATATGAATATTAAACAAGTTTGAGTATATTTTATAGCTAAAAATTCATAAACATTTTAAAATGAGAATTCTAGATGCAAAATATTTTTAACCCCATTATTTGTGTGTTGAAAACAGCCACCAGGAAAAAAACATATCACTAGTAGCTTATTGTATGGCATTTCTTTTTCCCCTTGGCTATTAAAAATTAAGAATACAAATGAACTTACATACAGGCATATTTTTTGTTATTTTATACGTAAACTCCTTAATGTGTAGGAGGAAAATCAAAAAGGTTAAGGAGTATTAAAGGTCAGTATTATTTAACCCACTTAAAATTAGTTTGATCCCGTGGAGAAATGTTGATAACATGCATCAAATCAACTTAGTAATTTCTTTTGATGTTGAAGCCTCCTTATGGGGTTTTAGGATAGAGGTAAATTCACTGGTTTCCTACTTTAGTGTAATCCTGAGCTAGTCATACTTGAACTTCTGTATTATAAGGAAATGTAATAATGAATTTAAAGCAAGAGCTTTACTCTGAAATTAGCAGGTATTCAAGTACACTGAAAGAACACTTCATTGTCATGATGCAAGTCACATTCCACTTAGACCAGTAATTTAGTCCTGAGAATTAGATGCATAGGACAATCTGTAAGGAAATTAGATGATGGAATAAGGAGGATTAAGTCTACGCAACAGTTCTGGAGTTTTTTTTCTCTCAATATTTTACTATTAATAGAAGTTCAAGCATAGAAATAGTTGTTGAAGCATGAAAGTGCTGTTGCTTATTTAGTTTTTTTCTAGTTCTCAAAACTGCCGTGGGTCCTCTACTGCTTATCTACATTATTGTGGGTTTAGTACCAAAGTACACCTGAGTATGTCTCTCGTGTGAAGTAAGATTTAGTAACATTGTTGCACATTTTGTCTTTAGCACAACTTCTTGATAGCTTTTTCCTTTTCTTAAATCTGTCTGTTTAAATTATTTCTAGAAGATGACAAAAAAGAGCTCTAGGGAAAGGAAGGAGGGATCATAAAATGTAAAATTTGAACTTATATTCAGACCCAGCCTAGATGTTCTGCTGCATACATTCTGCTGTTTTAACATAAAAGACTAAGAGTAATGAGACATATTTTACAATCACAGATGTTTCAGCCAGTCCTAGAATAGGAACTGCATGTAGCCAGATACAGCAGACATCTGGGAAAAGGAGCCTAAATATAAAAAGTAGTTGTATGAATATATATCCCTGTAGTGCAGCAGCAGCATCCTTTTCCACCCATGTGTTGCTACCCCTCAGGTATGATGTTTTTCTGTTGCCTCAGTGTCCCATCCTGTCTCTGTCTTTGGATTTCTAAACTCTGAGAACTGTATTTGGGAAGTCACCGGAATGACCTGACTATATAACGATTAAAATCACTTGGCAATATACATGATGTCCAGAGATAATATAAATGAAAGTGTTTGTCAATATGAGGCTGTTATTTTGGTAAATAGATGTTGTATTAATTATATTAAAGTATGCTGTTTCAAAATGAATGCAACAGTAGACCAAGTTCTTAGTCTGTTGAAATGAAACAAAGTGTTTGCAGTTCTTTTCACATTTTCTTCACTTTCCCATAAGCATGTTTATGAGTCAGGAGTCCAGTCTGCCCAATTTCTTACTCTTCTCTCCCCCTACACCTGGAGCTGCCACTGTGTATAGAATCATAGAATCATAGTACATGTTTCTATGTATTTTTTCAGAAGAAAGTACATAAACTTGAACTTTTTCAAACTTCAGTCCTTATGGTGCACTGTAAGAATTCTGGGGAGAGTGTAATTTTAGTACTTAAAAAAAAAAACCCCAGACAAAACTGACACTAAAGTAAAATGTGTTCATTACTTGAAAAAAGGTTGTAAAGTTAGGCTGAAGTGTCTTCTTGTATGACCATGTATCAGAATCAGATATTCTCTCTCTTTCTTGCTGATCAGTCTTTCATGAATTCTCAGTTTTATAATTTATTGTGAGTATGAAGAGAGGAAATGAAAATTAGGAAATACTGGTAAAGCCAAAAGAATAATTCTCCCTCTCCAATTTCCTTCAAATTTAAGGATATTGTAATTTATTCTTACCTAACACTTAGCAAAAAGCAGCTCCTACTTAATCTTCGTAATCCTGGCTTTGAAGCTGCTACTGCTTTGTAATTTTCTGTGCGAATAGCAATCACAGCAGTGGTTTTGATTAAATGATTACCCATAGGCCTGCTCTTGAATGAAATGACAGATGTACTTGCCTAAGATGCAAGAAAATGCTGTGAACTTGGTAACTTTCTCCAGAGTGAGTGAGTTCCAAGTATCATTATGTACTATTACTATAAATTACTCATGACACAAAACATAATATATTACTTTCTTTGACTAACTTTCTTCAAATGGGTGGAGCGGAAAAAAGGCCTGGCAAAGGTCAACCCTTCTATAATGCTTGTTGCAAGTATGTGTGTATAGATGGAAAGCGAGTGACTGTGTCAGCAAATGCTACCTCCCAAAGAGCTTGAAGAGTCTGAAGATCTTTCTGCCTTTCTTTGTTGTGCTTTAAAGTGTTCATTTCCTCCTTGACAGGTTTTTCAGAACTGTGTGAATCATGTCAAATCTTCTTCTAGTAAGACATTGACAGCCTGTTGTCTGAAAGGAAATTCTACAAGATATCAGCATGGGGATATTTAACATGACATTTGCTCTTAGATTTTCTCCATTTGCTTGCAAACACTTTCGTGGGCTGAGGTATTTTTTTCAGTGTTCAAAAAGAGCAGCATCAGGTGAAACATTTGCAACTCCAGACTCACTGACTTTATGTTCTTTGTAATTTTTTGCAAATTTGATTGAAATTATTCTCCATTTTCTTTGATTTTCCAAAACACTTTTTTTTTTCTCATGTGAAAAACCAAACATATGTCTGAATACGATAGTTATTGTTTATGGGTTACTCTTTGTGGAAAGAAACAAAGGTGAATGGTTTCTCACAGCAGTATCTAGTGCCCAGTGGTACTGACATAACTGTGCATTCTCTTCTTGCTGTTGTGCTATATGGGAACTTTTCAGTTTCACTAAAATTTGCAACTAACAAATAGCCCAGAGCTTACATCTGGATTTATGGAAATATTATTTGTCCAGAGAGGAAAAAAACAAGCTTAACACCCAAAGCCTATTTAACAGCCAATCTTCCTTTCTCCAAAGATAGTAATAGCTACTTTTCATCAATTACATGAAAATTATATTTCCTCATCTGGTAATACCACATAAGGGAAGAACTGTGCACTCTGCACAGTCCCATGTGGCTTTGCTACTGTACTCTTGCTTGCTGGCTCCTTGGTGTTGTATAAGAATCCACTGGCCTTTAGTAAGAACTGTAAGTTTTGAAAATGGAAGAAAAAAAAAAAGAGCAGAGTCTGAGAGAAAGAAGGAGGAAAAGGGAAATATCAAAAGCAGGAAAGATAACAAGAAGCAGAGACACAGCTTCCTTCTCTGAAAGAAAAATAAACCACAATAAAGGACTATTAATAAAAAGATTAGAGAAAAAAAAAGAGGATACTAAACTGCAGCGGGTATTTCATCATTGTCAACATTAACAGTAGGATATTGTTTACATTATGGTAATGTAAACAACCGGTTTCAATTGTGTTGTGCACTTTCCATAGAGATGTTACCCCATTGTTTCTGCAGACTGATCTCCCAGTTGCCCTCATTACCTCCACAAACCTCCCAATTGTCTTTCCTCTTTCCATGCCTTTCTTCTATCATAAAATAATCAGAGAGAATTCCTCATTTCACCCATGGCTTGCAGCAGCAAAGATGTATTGTCTTTGAAAGGCTGGCAAGTATGTTTTTTGGGAATAGAACAAGTGGTGAAATGAAGGAAAAAAAGATACAAGGCCACGTAATGAAGAGGAAGAAGATGCAGCTTGAAAGGTTGAGGTTACTCCCCATAAACCTCACTATTGGACCCACTGGTATTACTATCTGTGAAGTCACTCCTTTTCCTTACTGTATCAGTATGGCCTAGGTTAGTTTAAGCACTTAAAATAATCATGTTTTTAAAATCTGGGTCATTTTGACAGAGTCAGCCTAGAGATAAATTTTTATATGTTGTTATCCAACAGATCTCAGGAAACAGCATCTTTCACATGTGGTTATGGGCAGTGACCTCTAACCAAGCTTAGCTGCAATGAAAACAACTTTTTTTACATAGCTCTTAGCTTTTAGCATTTTTAGTATTTTGATGGGAAGTTGCAAACCTAGTGTAGAATAAGTGCAAAATGTACTCCTGCATACTTCTGAAAATTGCTGAAAACTAGTGCTTTAGACCAATGTGGTACGTACAGCATAGTGTGGTTTTACTTGAAATGCACGTATCAGTCTTGAGCTCCTTGTTGGTTTATCACTTTAGAAACCGATAGAAAGATGAAATTCTTTAGTGGGTATTTGTTAAGGTCACTTGGCATACTGTTCTATTGAATAGTCTGCTTAGTGTTAGAAGGATGCGAGTGTATTTCATACCGTAGGTGATCAAAACTTTCTGATGTTTATGAAGATTCACTTGACCTCAGTGGACTGGGACATGGGGACATCTTTTATCTTGGTTACCTCTTTCTTGTTAGCTAAGTCTTTTCACAAAATCTGTGCATTGCTTCTGCTTTCTTGTCTACCAAGGAATACTCATCAATTAAATGCCTCTTGTAGTCTCTCATTTCTATGGAAACATATGGGGAGCTGCCCTTTAAGAAGTTTCTTAGATGGTAACACTGTTGAATGAGCATGCTATTCTTACATGCGAGAGAAATAAACAAGAAATACATGAATATTTCTCAACATTTTATGCACATGACATTTGCATATGTGTGATTCAAGGCTCATGTATAGCTTGGCTCTAGACATGTATATATTACTTGCAGGACTGTCTGTCTCCCTTGGTAGATTTTTCCTAGTGTGGGAAAAAAAGTACCACAAAATGCTAGGGTGTACAGTATGTCTGACTTAATTCAATAATGTGCGTGTCCATAGCAGAAATTTCAAAACCTTGTTTTATTTAAGGGGAGTTACAGTTTTTAATTTTTTGCTCAATCAGTTACTCTTCATCTGCACTGCTAACTCAATATATTTGCAACATACAAAATCTGTTTAAAACATTCATATTTTGAATACTGACTAACAACTTGACAACAGCGAATTGCTTTCAATTGGGGTCATGGTTTCAAATATGCTTTTATATGACTAATAACATTTCTTCTGTGTACTGCAAATATTTACGCAAAGTATATATTCCATATTCTGCTGTTTCTCAGATTCTACGAATTGTTTTGCAAATCCATAAATTCACTCTGTAAAAATAAAAGTAAGCATGCTGATATGTGACAATTCAATGTGATGAGCGAGGGCAGACAGCATGATGAAGTTGGTTTTCCTTTTTAAATATATAAACAGTGATTTAAACCACTAACACTGTCTCTAGGAGGTTACACTTTTTGAATGATCTCTTCATCCCACAGTTGTGACTCCTTATCCAATAAGCCAAGTTGTAAGACGGGTAAATATTGTCTCTGATACATGTATTTAAGGGTACACACATAACCACAACTTTGTGTAAGACACATCTGACAAACAGCATTGCATGGAAATAGCCCAAATAATTCAAGAGCCACACTGAAATGCCAAAAATACCAAAGCAGATTCTGCTTGGTCATTATCTCCCATGTGG
The DNA here is from genome assembly GCA_013398125.1 of Aegotheles bennettii. Classification (NCBI taxonomy): domain Eukaryota; kingdom Metazoa; phylum Chordata; class Aves; order Caprimulgiformes; family Aegothelidae; genus Aegotheles; species Aegotheles bennettii. Next base: position 18,630 of record VZRW01006045.1, on the reverse strand, counting down.
TTTTCAAAATTCTTTTAATATTATGTTCAGATTCAGCAGCCACAACTTCAGATCCAGCTTAAGGCCACATTAACTTGGCAACAGTGCTCATCCTAGTGGTTCTTGGTGGAAATCATGGATGTTGTTCATACTGTTGGGTTTTTTTCTTGTAACTGAGAATACTCAGAAAAGAAATGGTGAGTTACTGCTTTATCTTTGCCATTTGCCCAGTTGGTGGTAGATTGAGGAAAAGTTAAATACTAAAACAAACCAATAATGAAACATGGCTTTTCATTATATCCTAAAATAAAATATTCTTGTAGGGATTAAGAAATCTTGTTATTGTCAGATCTCCTTTATGAAAATCTTTAGTGTAAATCTTTTAGGTCTGTATTTCTGGATTTACAGGTTATGCGAACTGCTATCATTCCTGATGGAAACTCTGACATCTGTATTTTGTTTGTATTCCTTCATCAAGACATAGAACTACAGAAAAATACACTGAATGGTCAGTTCCTCTTTGTAAAACCTATGACAGTGTGTGATTTTTAGACACACCAGTGGGTATACTTGTTGACAGTAAGCAGGCATTCTAGCAAGACTCGGTGGAGAAAAAAATCTGCTTTGATTTTTTACATTTTTCTACAACAAGGGTGCTGAGAGATCTACCTGTAGTGAACTTTAATAATAAAATAAAAAATTACTCATACTATCTACATACCACTGCCCAGAGTTTTCATCTTTCATCTCATTTCAGTGAAAAGATGCTTTGTTATATATTAGATAAACTTACCCAATATTAATTGTAATCTGCAAATAAAGGAAATTACCTTGTAAGAACGAGATGCACTTTTTCACAAAAAGCACCCCTTTATTCATGTATTTCTTTGGGAAACTAATTCCAAACTTGAGGCATCAAATAGCCTACTGTTGGGGTGTTCAGTTTTGTCTAACTGATTTAAAGGCAGTTGCAGAATTACATTCCTATAACTTTCCCTCTGGACAAGCAGGTTCTTTATGCCACTGTTTCAGTCCAAGGAGCCAAATAATACCTTTTTTATTGCAGTATTTTTAGACATTGGATACATCTGGAAAAATATTCAAGCAGATAATTAGATTGCATTAGCAATGTGTCTGTTGTGGTTTCCCTGATCCCAAAGAAGGCAGCCCTTTATGAAGCACTTGGCCACAGTCTCCGCAAAATCTGCTGTGTAAATTGGCCCACACTAAAGCATGTGGAAAACATTTTTTGGCTGAAACTTGAAACCATTCATGTGGCTTTGAGACAGGGAAGCTCAGTCTGCCAACATCAATAGAACTTTGTACTACAAACCAAAATGGTCATTTAGACATGTGTACTTTGATGCTCGCAAATGCACTGAGGTCAAATGTTTTTTAATCTTGGGAATTTTTCCTCTTTATACAGCCTCGTATTTCACGCAGGAAATGAGGCTGAGTACAACAAACACAAATCATTGAGACTGACAGGGCATATTGGGTTCAAAACCCAAGCCTTGACTCTAATTGCTCTCCAAAGGCCTCTGGCTCAAGGTAACTGTTGATTTAGTTCAGCTGTTTCAAATCAGCACTGTAAGGTCTTGCTAAGACAAACTGGTTAGGCCACATTACATTTGTACCATTGGATCCCTCGGGTACAAGTATAACATAGTTAGCATTTTAAAAGATTGCATTTGTCTGTACACTGCAGGCGGTAATTACAAGCAAGCAAATCTTTTGTGAAAGATGGTGTGACCGTCCTTTTGGTGAAAGAGTGATGATGGCTTCTTGTGGAGGAAAAACTAATGTTTCTATTCAAGGTTCAGAGAGGGACCCCGCTTTGTTTCATACAAAAGCCAGCCTTGTCAGAAATTTGTTGCCATTGTTTTTGTTTTGCTTTGATAATGCTTGCTTAGCTAGACATTGTGTATCTCTAAAACATAAAATTTCTGTTAGACCAATACCACAAAAACATTGCACCACCTTCTCAGGGAGGAGAGATTGCAAAAGAAAAGCTACCTTCCCCCTGCATGAATTAAGCAGTTGACACTCACTCAAATCCATGTATTATTTTTCTGTATCATTGACTGCGTCTGACATAAACTGGGTCTGACTTTTCGGCAAGGGCAAGCCTAAAGGATTACCCAACAGAATATAAATCTGGTGTATTATATTCTCTTACTGTTCTTAGCAATGTAAGTGCTGAAGTGTGATTTATACCAATATATCCATTTGCCTGTCTACAGTCAGAATTTGCATAGTTAATATCTAATCCCCTAGAAGGAAAGCATGGTAAACTATGCCAGGTTTAATGCACAAAGTGCTTGGTTAACTCTTTCTGGTCCAGACATCATTCCAGAGTGTCACATTGGGGCTTAAAAATAACAGATTAAATCAACTGGCCAGATCAAACTGCCTTGAACATGGTAGTGGAGTGCAGAAGCAGTAGGGTTCTAAGCCAGTTCCCAGCCTGCTAAATAGTTAGCCGCACTGCAAGTCCCACTGGTGGATGTGTTGAACAAGGACTGTAGTCCACAAGACACAGAGGGCTTGCCACTTCTGCTCTGTCTGCAGTGTGTCTTCTGTGCTTGGCAGGTGAGCTGGGAAGGGGTGACACAGGGCTAACTGTACTGACTTTTTGCCATCTGGGCAACACGGATGGATAGATGATCCAGGACCATCTGATTAATTTAGATGGTACTAAGTATCATGTGTACATTTGTGCGTAGGTGGCAGCATTCACATTTACTACTACTAGAGCATATGTTTTATGTTTCATATGATTTTTGTGTCTAATGAGAAACAGTTGCAAGGCTCTTCTCGTCCTTTTTATCAAGCACATCATATATACATCCCCAAATTTAGAGTTTACTGGCAAGAACCTTGATTAATACCATCTTTACAGTCTCTAGTTTCCCTTCCAAGAGCTGAGAGGGTTCAGCAAGGTGATGGCAAGGATAGGTGATCTCTCTGTAATTAATTATAATCCCACACTTGGGCATGGTGACTGGGCAGAAAGACATCTGAGAGAAAGGGGGTGGTTTTGTTTGTTGAAGGATGTTTAGCTCCCTTACTTTAATATAAATAATGTGATAATCATTGTGATCCAGACCAGATTAGCCAGTTACCAGACTCTTGCTTTTAGGTCCTTTATTGCCTTTTTCAAATAAGATGGTCAGTTCACTGCGAATCCACCATCTTAACTGACTATTCTGCGCCTAAGAGGCATAAGCTGTTCTCCAACATGAAATGTACCTTTTCTGAATCTTGGGTTACACTCACAGAATCACAGAATCACAGAATCTAAGGGGTTGGAAGGGACCTTGAAAGATCACCTAGTCCACCCCCCCTGCCAGAGCAGGGTCTTCTAGAGTACATCACACAGGAACGCATCCAGGCGGGTTTTGAATATCTCCAGGGAAGGAGACTCCACAACCTCTCTGGGCAGCCTGTTCCAGTGCTCAGTCACTCACACAGTGAAAAAGTTTTTCCTGATATTTACATGGAACCTCCTATGCTCCAGTTTAAAACCATTGCCCCTTGTCCTATCATTAGTCATTACTGACAAAAGCCTGGCTCCATCATCCTGACACTCACCCTTTACATATTTATAAACATGGATGAGGTCACCCCTCATCTGGTCATTCTCAGGCACACATGATCTTGTTTTGCCTGTGCTCCAAAACAGCTAGAAATCAAGTTAGTACAGACCCAGGCTGGACCTAGTAAACACTCTGGTGAAGCTGATATTTTATGTTGGGTTCTTCAGTAATGTGTCTTGCAGCTTTGAGCTGACTGGGATGTCAACAGAGCAAGTTCATGTCTGCCTGTAAACCGACTCAAAGACATGTCTCTAATGGAGATGTATAGGCTGAGTGAAAATCTGCACTGTCAATTGTTTGTTGCTTTGGTCCACTGGATAAGTAGAAAATTTTCTTCCTTTTGCTCCATGAAGCATGGTTCTTTTCTTATTTTATGTTAAATTTAATTCTATAAAATGTTCTTTATACCTACTTGTTATTCTCACAGGAAACATGTAATTCCATTTTCTAAACAGAACCCCTAGTTTAATTACTTCTTAAATAAAGAAGAGGGCTAGAAATAAAATACAGATCTATATGACAGAGTAGTTAGAATAGATGAAAAGCCTTAGTAGCTACTCTGTGTGTATTTGTTATGTCCATTATTAAGGCCTTCAAAGCATTTAACAAACATTAAAGAAACTTTATCCCTTTTCCTCCATGAGGCATTTGGGAATGGTTGTCAATACAAACTTATTAGTTGACAGTCAGATAGTAGTTACTTCAAATTATGTTTTCTTCTCCTGTTCTTAGAAAAGAGGAAGTTGGCATATCTGCTGGCAAAAGGTGGCTTCTAACGGTAGTATCAGGAAGTATTTTTAGCACAGTTTAGCAAACAAACCAACCCCAAACCAGAGATCACAGAGGGTCACTGCAGGTCTTTTGAGAGATTAGAGAATGAAGACACCACCAATGACATGTACAGTAAGAGGATTATGAAAATGAAGACAGATTCTGGACTGAGGGAAGACCTTGCAGTAAGTATATGAGGCAATGTATGCAAAAATATTTTGACAACCTGCTAAAAATTATTTTCATGCTTCTGTCTATATGTTGTCTTTTATTTTATGGGAGAATAGATTTGCATTCCATTTGTGAGATGGAATAACACTGATTCTGATTTTAAAAACAAAATATTTATTAAGTGAATATGTTAAAATGACATTAAATATTGAGCATTTTCCAGTTGCATTGAGGAATAGGTGCCTGGGTAATATTCTGCAAATGTTGACACATTTTCTTTTGCCCAGTGCTTGCCCTTGAAACTAGTCTGTTCATCCTTAGTTAAATGTTTAAGATCCTCAGTATTAACCATATTCCTAATATGGTCTACAAATTCACTTATTTAAAAATAAAAACAACAAATCTGATGAACTCAGCTATTCCACAAGAAAATCAGCACATGTAAGAATACAGCAGGCTTGTACAAATAAGCACTTCCATGAGTCAAATTTTATTTTTCCTCAACAGAATTAAATAGTGGTTGTTTTCAGATATAGATGCTGAATATTGTGCTGAAGTCAGTGTAGAACAATGGGCAAAACATGTTTTGTCATCAACAAAGTTTTCTGTGTTAACTCAAGTAATGTGTTGATCCTGTTCCAAGTGCTTGATATTTAGCAGCCAATCTGATGTGATAAGCACTGTTCTTACTCTTCTATTATCTGTAATTATGGCAACAAAAGCATAAAGCAGCAGATCTTCCAATCACAGTCACAGAGTTGATGCTCAGAAAAAATGGCATTGCCAGACACCTCGGAAGTGACAGTTCAGGCCTGAGTTGCTCAGCTTAGACCCCTTGGTGGTTAACACTGGATTTGAGGTTTGTTTTCATCACTGCCTTCAAGAGAGGCTGCAACAGTACAACTACTCCTAGAAACAAAGTGATTGACTATAGTGCTCTTGCAAACAGCAATTTATAAATCTAGAAATGTTGCTCTTGAACATTATAACCTCCGATGAAAGTGATTTTCATTCTTGTTTTTATGCTTGTTAGATTATTTCTGCCTTTGCCAGTCTGTGTCAGCAGTCTGTCTCCAGCCACTAAGAATTATAGGTGAGATGATAAAACTTTGTGATTTCCCTCTTTTGAAAGGTTGTTTATCCTTCCCTTTCAAAATACAGATTTTCCCTAGCTTCTTTATCTTTCAGCAGTTTCTCCTTCTTCATGTTTGTTAGGTATGTTCTCACAATGCTTATAGGCCTTCCTTGAGCCTCTTTACATAGAAAGGCTTTGTGTGAAGCATAGGGTTCTGATTTACCTACTGATGGTAAAATGATGAGAGACATCAAAAAGGGAGGAAAAGTCAGGAGGCTGGAGGAGCAGAAGAAAAGGAATATTCTTCCAAAGGGAAAATGAGACAATATCACTAACAATCCCAGATTGTGCTAGTCTACAAACCTGGAGAAACTCTGTGTTACCCATAGTCAAACCTTTTTTGCATGACAATGGGACTGATTGCTACCTTACCACCAGTTTTACTTTTTTGAAAACTGCTTTAATTCTGAGATTCCTCCTCAAACTGGGCCAATTTAGTTTTCACACATTGCCATGGGGAATAATGTTTTTTCTTTTCTCAGGAAGAAAATGAATTAATGAAATAATGAAAGGATGACTGAACTACTGGACTGCTTTCTACTTATTTAAAGGACCTCACACATACACATCTTGGCCACATTGTGACTGTCTTCTTTATGAAAAGACATATCTACTGTATTAATACAAAAGGCTGACCTACAGCTAAGAATAAATCTCACTAAACGCTGCATTTCAAATTGGTAAGTTTCTGCAGAATGTCACAAAGGCACTGAAGTAAAGGTTTTATGCATATGTACTCGTGTTTGGCTAGGTATAGTCTTAGTATGGTGGGTTGTGGTTACTGCTTTTTTGGAAGAGGATTTCTGATTTGTAAAGGCTTTTAGGCTGTTTTTTTATCACAGGGGAGGTATTTTACTTGAACTTGGCTTTTGATGACTATGAAAATCAGATCTCCATGGGAACATCTCTGAAAGAGGAAATAATATGATGTTTAAAAAAGTTTAAGTCTATTGACAATCAAAGAATTTCTACTCTCCTCCCCCTTATTTTTCCATTGTGTATTTTAGGGTTATCTGAGAGCCACAGTTGTGATTGTTATGACCTTTTTAGTCATTGCATTGCTCAATGTAGGCTTTATATTACAGTTTATAAGATGCTGAACATTTGCTGAGAGAAGAAAGTGCTTATCATAATGAGAAAAACGCACATCACAACAGTTGTATAGCAAGGGTAAGGATTGCCTGAAGCAGAACAAATTTCTACAGATTGCCTGACAATGTCAGAATAACATAGCAGTACAATCATGAGAATAATATTGCCTAATAAATCACTGCTCTTATAAGTCTTGCAGTGAAACTTACCATTTTGTAAACTACTAAACACATTTTCTGCTTGATTAGCTACTTTATGTCCAGAAAACCTACAATAACATCCTCTTCCTTGAAACTGATTTGAAAGAAATATCTCAATTTTATTTTAATACTGAAGATCAATAGAGTGGTACTGGCAGACTAATAACATGACTTTTACATTTGTTAGCAATAATGTATAGTCTTAAACTCATCCTTCTGACCAACGGGCACAGGGAAGCTTGTCTGTGCCTTGTGAAGTGCACACTGAGGGCTTGTGCCTTACCGTGTGATTGAACAAGGACCCATGAAATTCCAGTTTGATCACTGTTGTGAATAAGGAATGAGCTTTCCAAGAAACTGACTAACACCTTGAGTCTCCTGAAGTCTTCCAGGAGCTGCACCCATATCCACGTCACTGATCCCCTGGTTGTGTGGATTTTGTGTGATGAGGGACTATGAAGGAAGGATAAGAATAATTCTTCTCTAAAACTCAGACTCTTCCCTTCTCAGTTCTTTTCTTCTCCCACTCTTTTCTTGCTCCACACCTCGCCATGGCATGCAGAAAATGCAGAAAAGCCTGTTTGCCTTGGCTTTTCAAGAGGAAAATGAAGTAAGGCTGAAATTGCCAAATCCTGTAGCCTTTACTTAGGTGTTGTTCACTTCAGCTTTGATTGTGTTTTGTCTGGGTGAGAACTACAAAATTTGGCCGAGTTAGTATGGATTTGTTGATATAACATGTGTCAGCATTTACAGAACCTGAAAAACAAGTTCATGCTTCATACACCATTGCACAATAGATGGCAGATGAAGCTTATGTCACTATCAGAAATTGTTTCCTTTTGAAAGGACTAACATGGATATTTCACAGCCTAGAAAAACAGAACACCTTTCCTTCCCTTCCCAGCTTTATGGCTTCAATGTTTTAACAAGGCTAAAAAGGGAAGTGGGGGTTCCTTGTGCCTGAAGTTTATTTACTCATTGTTATCTGGCTTGCCTTCTCATTCCAGATTACTTTGAGTGTATTTTCCTGTGGTAGATGTTTATTAGGCTCTGAATCAGGAGTGTAAATGTTCTATCAATTCAGTAATTTAAAAAGAGGCCCTGGATACCTGTCTGCATATAGTTGTTATTCATAGCTGTTCCTCCACCTGTGCTGGCATGATGATCAAGCAGATAAGCTAACAGAGTCCTACATACCTTGTAGTTTGATTATACACTGTCAGTTTGGAAGAAGTGTACAGTTCCAGAGCCCTATAATGTATATCGTTCCAGAGCCCTTTTAGTGTTCTCTGGCGCATGATTTTCTTCTTATTTCCTTCTTTTTTTTTCTTTTAACTTTGGATATTTTTTGAAGTGTTTTATGGAAGACTGAGTATGGGGGCTTGTGAGCCATGAACTCTGGGATGGGATTTTTAAAAATCAGTTTTTCCAACAGACACAGAGTTAAACCCACGCCAAGTGGTTACATTCTTACACTGGCTCTTGCAGCAGATTTTTTGGCACGCTTCACCAACTTTCTCAACTTTTCTATTTACATATGTCTGTTTATAAATTAGGGATTAATGATATTTATGCAGTTCATTGAAATAGAGTGGTTTTGTGGAACATTTTATGAACTAAAATGAACAAGAATTATTATTACAGTTTAGATTATTATTGCAAATTGAAATTCAACAACTGGATGTCACAGGTGACATATTCTTAGAAATGCAGAAAAGCTTGCTCTAATTAATCATCAGCATATTATTATTATTAACCCCTTTTGTTGTAATATGCTCATGTGGTTAGCATAGGGTTTCACCAGCACTTTACAAAATTATTTTAGCTGTTTGTAGTTTTATTGCTCCTTTGTCTTAACACATCAGGTTATGAACGAGGTTCTTGGCTGAAAATCTGCCTTTAGAAAGATTGTTCAGTACCAAATAAAATCTATGCCTTTCCATAGATGTAGTCTGAATACACACGACCGAAAGAATATTCTTATATTTGAGTCCATTGAGTAAAAAATTTGCAGTTCAGAGGCAGAGCAGTGTATGTGATATTGGATAATAATACATTTTAAGGAATCTGAGCACACTGAACTACTGTTTTCTTCCTTCCTGTACACTATGCAGTTAAAAATATTGTCCTTATGTTTAATTATTTCCTGGCCAAATCCAATCTACAACTTGGGCTAATGACAGCTTTTGTTTAAGTTATACGGATTTGTAATGTCTATTGTCTTGTCTTCCCTTCTGTGAACAGGCATTCACTAAGCTGAACTGTGCTAAAGAGTACCCTGCTACACAGACTTTCAATAAGAGATTGTTTGAAATGGCCTTGTGGCCCATTTATGTAATAAGAAGGGAGACATGTCTTGACCTATCAATCTCACTTTAAAAGAGATGTTCAAAGTAATGTGTATTGTGCACACAGAAACCAATGGACAAGAATGTTTATTATTGCAACAACTTTTAGTCCAATAAAAAATTCCTGAGGAGTTCAACTGGGAGACAAAATAAAGCTCTTTGTTTAAAATGCCTCGTAGCACCCTTATACCTGACAGTCCACGTAACATCTAAATTTTCAACTTCAGAATATTTTTTTTGAGGGTTGTTTGCATGTTCAGTTTGTTTGGGTTTTTTTTCCCTCCTTTCTTCCTTGGTAATTTGTTTGGTTAATAGCCTGTTTGAATCTAGCCAGGTATTCAAAGCTCAGTACTCTCTGAAATACATATTAAAGCAACCTAGATTTCAAAAAAACTTTTTATTTTATTTTCACTTTTTTACAGCACGAGAGTCTGTTTGTCAACATTGCATCAAGATAAACATGCAGTAAAAAGCCTAAGAAATATTGCACTACTTGTACACATATTTTAAAAGTAGAGTTCAGATCTCCAGTACCACTGGGATTATACCAGCCACATTTTGATGGCAGGTTGGATTAATGATCTGAGAGTTTTGTCTTGGTTTATTTTTGATAAACCTGCTGGAAACTGGCTAATCACCTTCATCTTGTTTGGGAATCAAACTCACGGTCTCAACAGAGGAAAGAGCTGACAATTTGAACCAGAATATAAGGACTATGTCTGTACCATAAACTCTGTTAATACAGCTGGATCAGGGGGGCAATAAGATGTAATTTATGACTAGAGTTGCTGTACCAACAAAAGCCTGGAAGATGCATTTATATTAGCATTATCAGTTACCAGTGGTGTTTTTTTAGTCCATTGGAGAAGAGGATCTACAACTGGAATAGATTACACCAACAAAGTGTACAGCATTGTTCATGTTAGTTTTATCCATCTGAGAACTTGCTGGTGTCACTGTAGTTAAGTGGCCAAAGATTACTTCTATTAATGCTCAAGCTTTTGAATGCTGTTTCTTTAGTTTATGTCTGTAGTTAAGGATACAGGTTGACTGGTGGAGATTTGTGTCTGCTGTACATCTATATATCTGTACCGTATCTACTGAACACATAAATTTTCAGAAAAGCAGACCAGAAAACCTATTATATTCTAGGAAAAACTAAGTTTAGAAGTGATACAAACAAAACTCTGTCTGGTTTGTGGCTTGCCCTGGCCGTTTGCTAAACCAGTACAAGAAGAAAAGGCAACAACAGCTAATCTTTACCTTAGAAATGCCACTCTTGTCCATCTAGTGGAACTGATGGAGTCTACTCATTATACCACAGTTGATGATTTCTCTATCATTTCAAAGAAAACAGACAAAGAATATTTTTCTCCATTTTTGCCTCCGCATCATAGCCCCCCTATCATTATTGGCTGATTGTAACAACATACCTGAGCTGGTGCTAGTTGCATAGTTAAAATAAACAAGAGAAAAATACTGTGATGTCTTAATAAAAAAATAAAAAACCTGTAGTATTTATTGTTTTAGATTTATACCACAAATATACCAAATTCATTCTACTCAGCAGAGTACAATACAGATTTCAGGACAACCCCAAGAACTGACTAAATAGAATTCAGTGACTGTATGATAGATGTTTGTGCCGTTAAACAAGGACACAGTGCAACTAGACTAGAAATCATGCAGTACAACAGACATAAAACCATGTCCTTTCTCTGTATTCTCCCCCATGTCCCTCACCAGTTAATATTTTACCTCTTAGTTAAAATACATTTTTGGCATGGGATTAGTCGGCAAAAGTGTCTGTGAGAAACAGCCAATTTTATAACATGCTTGAGTAGGCCTGAACAGCAGGTGCTGCCATGCTTCCATGGTCTCTAGTGACAAACCATGCTCCACTGTGCGTCTGAGATTGGAGTTGCTGTTTAGAGCTTTTATTTCTGAGTACTTTAAGGTCCTGAGAGAACATGAATGGCATTTTAATCTGTCACTAGTGTTAAATCTTAAATTTTAACTTTATTATACAGGGTTTCTCTTGCTATTGATTATGCATGTGTGGTTGTAAGAGATGGTTCCCTTAAAATTCTTGGGAGGGGGGAAGTCACTACTCCATGAGCTACATTCTGTTGGGCTCATCATGTTAATGAGAGGATGACTTTGCACACTTACTGTCAAGGGAGCAGCGAATCTGGGAGGCTTCTGACCTGGTATGGGATGAGCTGTTCAGGGCTGCAGGTATAGGAGGAGACCAGAGGCACAGAGAGATGAGAAGAAGGTTGAATAGTCACTCAGAATTAAGACTAGGACTCAATGGTCTGACCATATATTCTTAAAGACCTTCTACCAGTCTGTGCTCTCTTGTTTACAAAAATACACAAATTGAAATCAATTAATGTTGTTACTGTATTAGTTAGTATTGAGTTTTATAAAACATTCACTATATTCTTGATGTTCTTACATTTTCAGCTTTCCAATGTCCTTCAGAAGCCTCAAATTGCAAAATGTAAATACATTTTAGATTTCTCAGCGGGAAACCAAGGACTTGGTTAGGACTTTGTACCTGAGCTATGGAAAAGAGGGAGGAAGTGAATTCAGAAGTGTAATGTCTGGAGTAGTGGATACCTTTTGGGTCTCACACCTGAAACATTTCACATTACATACAACCATGTCCCAGGCTGCCTGCAGACTGAGGAAGACACCCATTGCAGTTCAAGTTTGACATATAATTTCCAGAGTTTTTCTATGCCAAGCACAATTAAACAGCACTGGTACCACTGAAGTCTATGTGACTTTGCAGTCAAATACAATGCAGACAGAAATTTACACCAGTTTTAAAGCTGATTAACTGAAAGTGAGTGAGGGTTCTACAGGTAGCCTGCCATAAAGTAAGTGCTTGAGTTGATTTCTTAAGTTTCAGGTAAAATTTTCCATTATTTTTTTGCTGATTCTCATTTTGTAAAGATTTTTCCTTGACAAAGGGAAGAACTGGTAGTTCTGAGAGCATTTCATTCCATGGGTACAATTTTAAAATTTTTTTACAATTCCAGCAGAAACTTTACCACTGACATCAGTGGAAATGATAGTTAAACAAGCCTGAACAAGAGTTTTATTTTTAGTTTAATACAATTCTTGGAAAGGAAGTATTTAATTTGTTCAAGAGGAACTCACCCTAATATCTTGGCAGGGAAGAAGATTTAAAACCAGAAGTAACTGGGACAACAGAAAAAAGGCATTAATTTTGTCAGGTGAGGATATCTGATTTACTTAAATTGATGCTTTCATATGCTAGGAGGCTTGTAAAATGCAGTAAGCTGAAAGAAATTTAACTAATTCCACAATGAAGAACTGGTTTCTAGCTTCAGTAGCAAACACATAAGTAAAGCTTTATTTTAAAATAGCACACGTATTGAAAGAGGCATTCCTAGTAAGATTCCAAGAAAACCCCACAAGTTTATCACATCAAAAAGAAAAGAAGTTAGAAACCTTAGCACACACTGAAATTACTGCTATTAGTATCTAATTAGAGGAGAAAAATATTTCATCCAATGTAAGCTACCAGAAATATATTCTGACATATTTGTATGTTAATTTTCTTCTTCTTTCTGAATTAGTGTGTGAACACTTTTTTTTATTCCACTGTTTCTCCAAATTCACCATTTTGATATTTGTAGTGTTAAGAGACAGTTCTCTGGAAATAGAGCATAAAAGTTTTGTCTTTTGCTGCCTTATGTGCAAATATTAATGCCATTTTGAGAGCCTTCCTATATTAAAACAATATTAATGATCATATCTTAGAAAGAAAGAAGGTTGCTTTTAAAGACGCTAACCCTAGTGCTTGATTACATAACAGAATAAGCTTTTATAAATGTTTTATTTTATAAGATAAAGATCTATTACTATAATCATTAATTTGAAAAAAAACCCAAGCATACTTTATTCTCTTTTTTCTTGATTTGGTGTGAATGCAAAATAGATTAATTGAAATTAATAGAGTAATTGGAATGCAAATGAGATGTTAATTTGGAGCTTTAAAAAATACTCTGTCTTTTAATTAGATCTGTTTTCCTAACTATATTATTTATACTTTAAAATCAGGAAAAATTGTAAGTAGAATGAAGTCTGTGTCTTGGTACTGAAGCAGCACGCTAGTTTTTTCTTCAGCAATGCAGCAGTTAAAATTGTCATAAGAAAGAGCTGTAATAAAAAAAAAATTGAGCATAAATGTCATGTTTTACTTAAATTTATGAACTGTCTTGCACTAGGCAGCAATAGGCTCACAGCAAATTCCTGTATGTTGCAATTTCCTCCAGAGAGCCTCTCCTACAGCCACCAAAACCCTTTAGGGTTGGGTGGATGAGAATACCATGCTAATGCTTTAATTCTAATATGCAGTAAATCACTATTAGACCAGACACAGAGTCTAGCAGGTTGTCACCACCCAGCAGCTGAACCAGCAAAGATGGGAATGATATAGGTCCGAGGTTTCGCCACCTGAAAGGTCATACAGTGTATTGGAGGTGGGAACTTTACACCCTAGTTCATTTGGACATGGAGAAAAACTAGGTCTGTGGTCTTGTTGCTGACATCAAGTGAAACCATGTTTGTACTGAAAGGTATCCCAGCGCACCCGGTACAATTAAACCTGCTAGAAATGTCATGGTTTATTACCCCACCTGTTGAATTCAACTACTGCCTTCGTGGTGATGACATTTGCAGTTTAAGCCTGGCAGGCTGCAAAGGGATTAGCAAACACGCACACACTCACCCCACACACCCTCCGCTTCTGCACTGCTCTTAACATGTTTTCTAGCATGCACAGGAAGCCAACACAAGTGGTTTGGTACATCAGGACTTGACCTATGGATCCAACACCACTCCAGAGACTAGTGATTGAGTTTTGCCACTGCTGACTGATTTCATATAATTAAAATAGATCACAACATAGCAAGGGAATAAAACCTGCTGTTGTGGTGTTATTCATGTAAATATAGAAGAAGTTAAGAGGGAAAATGAAACCTTTTAATTTTATCTACTGGAGATATTCTGGTCTTTTAAAATACACTGTCTCTAACTAAAACTTTATTATTCAGACAATTTCCTCATAACTGTATACTAATCTTGCCATATACTATCTATAGACTTGTTTTCACGTGCCAATAATGAGAGTCAGTATTTTATGTGCTCAATTGCAAGTGATATTCTTTTAAAAAAGGAGTAAAAAGATCCAAGTACTAATAAAGCACTGAGAGAACCCCCCAACTTCAAATAGGAATGCATGTTGAAATTCAGGAAGGAGGTGGCTCTTAAGCTGTCTTTTTACTTTGGCCCTGCTACTGCAACTGACCGGGGGCTAATCTCTCACCGTAGGTAAGAGCAGATGTTGAGATGATATGAAGTAGCTTGCATCAGGGATCTAGCTTGATGTCACTGAGGCATCATAAAACCCTACTATTTTTTTTTTTCCATATGGTCCTCCTAAAGTGTCAGGTTTTTGTAGTATTTGGTGATTTATTTCCTTTCTATTGCCCCTGTCAAAGTGGCATTTCTAGGGCTAATAGCTTGCTCAGAAACCTGTTCTAGAGAATCCGTTATATCTAACTCTACAGAGGCCTTGAACTCCCACAAGGTGTTGGCTTCTCCTTACCTACAGTCTGAAAGATGGGCGTATAATATAACAAAAAATAAAACAAATCTTTTCAAGTGTTTTAGGCACACTGTTAACCCCAGTTCTTTTCACCAGTAGCCCTTCCCTCCTCTGAGCATGGGTCATACACCTGCAGAGATACTGTTGTAAAAATATGTGTGAAGAAGAGAAATACTGGAGAAATTATGCAACCTTTCTATTTCCATATTGTATTTCACAGACTTCTCAATGCAAGTGCCTTGGATAATTCTTTGATAGATCTGTTGGGAAAAATGGTACACTGTACATTGACTCCTGCATTCTCTCCACATATGTCTGCAGTTATATTGGATCACTGATATGAAATGTAGGCAGAGGAGTTTCACAGATGAATTTGTGAGAGAGAATATGTTGGTGTTGGGGACAAAGGTAAAGAAAATTAAAAACCTGATCCTATTTCAACACAGTTATAAATCTGATCAAAATTTCAGATAAATCGTAACCTTCTCTGTCATGAAGGGACTTACTGGATAGAGCATAATATGCCCAGGATCAACTTTCATCTTATTTTGGTTTGGGTTATTTTTGGTCCAATTTGCTGATGAAAAACAGGTTGAGGCTGATGGCTGGAGTAATAAAATGGAAGATCAGGATCATGGTTATCTTATATTATTGTCCCTTTTGTAGAATTATCAGTTTGTTCTATTGTTGGCAGATCTTAAATGTATTGTAGAACAACAAGTGCATATGTACACAGAAGTGATAACTAATGGGAGTGATCTGTACAGCTTCAATTATGATTAGTAGCATTCTATTGCCTTTATGCTTATTTTAAAGTCTCTTGACACAGATTGAGTAAAGGAACCATATGAACTTATGAAAAATTTATGGATTTTTGAAATAGCTTTAACATGTACCATGTAAGTACTAATCATTTCTTGGTTGTCGCTATTTTCTTTTCCCTTCTCTCCATACAAAATATCTTTAACACTGGCAATATATGCTTAATAATCAAAAACTGATGCTATGGAATAAAGAATAAAGATGTCACTGGATAAAATAAAACAACAACAGAAGAGAAATTAGATTTGTATGATTTTAACTATTCTTTAATCTGCTTCTGGGCAACAAAAGTGATTTGTGTCAGCCGTTATTGCATTAAACTTTAATTTTTTTCCACAAGAATAGGATTATATAAAGGAGTATTGGATTGCACTCAGCATGGTTTAGCTGAGCGGTGTCTTTGCTGCCAAGGACCAAATGGATTTCCTTCCTTTTGTGATTTATATTTTTACTGCTGTTTTTTTCCCTCCTTCTAATTTCCATTACCCGTCTGTTTGCCAGAACCGAGATACCCTCAAGAGCAGCAGAAAGACAGGCAGAATTATTGGCTTATTGCATATATTTATATTCCAAGGATCCTCACTAGCCAACGTCAAAGGAATAAGCTAGCCCTTAGCCCTAGAAACTGATTGCTAGTATAAAAATGAAAAATTAAAAGCTTATTCAAAGGCATAGTATTTTCTTCTTGAATTAAATATATATATATGCATAATCAGCTTAACTTTTCCCTTAAAAGTTGATTAAAAAATCTAGAATTTTGCCTAATAGTCAATCAGCAAAGGCTTGTTGGAATTATAAAATCGTGAATGGTCAAAACAGAGATGCTGGCAGTGTGAATGGGAGAGAAAAAAGATTCACTCAGTATAGAAGTAGGGAACATCCAAAATTTGCAGACATAAAAAGGCAGAAAATAAAATATAAAGCCCCTACTAGCAGATTGAATGTCATAAATTACAGTTTAAATTTTGCAGCCCATTTTAGAAATGACTACAGAATTTTCTGCTCTTGACATTTTAACCAGTACTTGGTGGTAGATGAGACAGAGGTATTTAAGAAAAATATTCAAGCTATTAAGTTACAGAGGATGGTTTGGGTTTGTAGGCAGTGAAGTACAGCAGCCCAAGTGCCTATCAGTAGTTTCTCTTGGGCTGATTCAGCAACACCAAGGGATTTTCAAATGCAATAAAAATTTAGAAAAGTGTAGCAAAGCACGGAAAACTATTATTAAAAAGTATAAATGAAAGGTCTGATTCTCCACCACAAGGATGAAATAGGAGCAGAAGCAGGCCCTGCTGTCATTACATCACTGAAGTACTTCTTATTAATAATATATTACAGAGCACATTTTCCATGGATCAGTCATAAAAATATTTTGTGGGTGACAAACAGTCCAGAAGATTGAAACTGAGATGTGTAACTGCTGAAACCTGAGCTACCCTTGATCCTGTGCTTAAATACTTTTCTTGACATTGCACATCCAATTCACAGTCCAGAATTCAAACCACAGTCAAACCTGTGGCACAACCATTTAGTTTTGTGTAGTGGGGTAAACCTGGTCTTTCCATAAATTAATGTGTAAAAGAAACACATAAAAAACTTCACCTGATTCATCGCTTGACAGTGCTGCCTACTGAATCTAAGCAAAGGAAGCTTCTACATAATTTCATGTCAGAGCTGGAAGCTTTCCTTCAGATTACGCAGAAGGACTTTTAGCTCATGGCACTTAGTTTGCTGGCACACAAAAAAGAGTGGGTTATTGTTATATTATTAAAATTAATCTTCATTATTTTTCCTGTGTTATTTTCTGAGATTGTAAAATTAGACTAGTGAATGGTGTCTCAGTCTTGCCTTTTTTTTTTGGTAGCTTAGATTTCTCAGAAGTATCTTTCAGTTCATTGGTAAATAGAGCCTTTAAGTCATCATGCATTTTCCAAATAGGCATTTAGCACCTTCAGACTACTGACAGACATCAGTCTGTAAAACACTAAATTGGAGATATTTCCTGCTGCTTCAATCACATCAGAAAAATATACAGAGAGACAGCTTATGGTGGCTTGAAGACCCAGTGTTTGTCTGCCATTTCTCTCTTACATGAAGGAACTATTAATGATAGAATAATTATTGCACTATAAAATTAAGTAATTGAAGTTTATTCCTTTTTACTTAAAAAAAAATACCAAAACCAAAAGGTTCCCCTCCAACACACATACACAAACCCACAACGCAGTCTCCCCCACTGTGCCCCAAACAGGGAGAAAGATGAGCTTGTTTTACCATACTCGCCAAAGTCTAAAGCAGTGACTCCGCTTTTAGAGAGATCTCTGCAAAATGGAGCAAAAGCATGGATATCTAGCTACTAGCTTGCATGCATCTCAGGCAGGAAAACTGATGCTCTTGAAACTCAGAAAGGGGCCACCCAGTAGATGTGGCTTTTGCACTTCTTCTTCTTACCTGATTATATCAAGGTACGCAGAGGCTTATTTAGCAGCTGCTCTCAAGCCTTAGCGTGAGAACTGATAAGGCCATGGCCAAGGATGTCTGTGGCTAAAGGTATGCTAGACAAAACAACTTCTGAGGATGGGAAAAAGATAAAATTGTACAAAAACAGCATGCTTGCTAATTAATTGCCAAAACATCCCCACCAATCACATAGCAGTCTTAGGTGCGTGCAATCCTCATGATTACTGCTTTTAACCAATAAGATTTATTATGCCATTTGTGTGGCCCGTGTATGGAACCCACACAGTATAAATGTAACCAGCCTTCTGTAATAAAGCGGCGTTCACTTGTCATCATATTGGTGTTGTGTTGTCCATCCTCGCATGGATCCCCACACCTGGTGACCCCCGATGTGATCTGGTAAGGA
>VZRW01006044.1:0-47077 GCA_013398125.1 Aegotheles bennettii | reverse complement strand
CTGGCTGGTCACGCTGTGCTTGATGCACCCCAGGACATGGTTGGCCCTACTGGCTGCCAGGGCACACTGATGGCTCATATTCAGCTTGCTATCAACCAGGACCCCCAGGTCCCTCTCTGCCGTGTTGCTCTCCAGCCACTCATTCCCTAGTCTGTACGTACAACCAGGGTTGCCCTGTCCCAGGTGCAGAATCCGGCACTTGCCCTTGTTAAACTTCATGCAATTGGAGATTGACCATCTCTCTAACTTGTCAAGGTTTCTCTATAGGGCCTGTCTGTCCTCGAGGCAATCAACAGCTCCTCCCAATTTAGTATCATCTGCAAATTTGCTTAGAAGCCCTTTGAGTCCTGCATCCAGATCAATTGATGAAGATCTTGAAGAGGACTGGGCCCAGGATGGAGCCCTGTGGAACCCCCCTAGTGACCGGTCACCAGCCTGATGTTACCCCATTCACAATCACTCTTTGTGCTTAACCTGTGAGCCAGTTGCTCACCCATTGTATAGCACGGTTGTCCAGTTGTATACTGGACATTTTGTCCTGGAGGATACTGTGAGAGACAGTATCAAAAGTTTGCTGAAGTCCAAGAATATTATATCAACTGTCTTCCCTTGATCAATTAGTTGGGCTACCTTGTCATAAAAGGAAATGAATTTTGACAGGCAGGAGTTTCCCCTCGTGAAGCCATGCTGGCTATGACCAATGACTGCATTGTCCCCCAGGTGTTTTTCAGTGCTTTCCAGACTGAACTTTTCCTTAATTTTACCAGGCACTGAAGTTAAACTGACTGTCCTGTAGTTTCCTGGGTCCTCTTTCCTGCCCTTCTTGAATACTGGGACATTAGCCAGCTTCCAGTCAATCAGGATCTCTCCAGATTCCCAAGATCTCCCAAAAATCATTGAAAGAGGCTTAATGATGACATCAGCTAGCTCTTTAAGGATTCTCGGGTGAATCCCATCAGGCCTCATGGACTTGTAGGGATGTAGCTGTACCAACAGATTCCACACAAGTTCAGGGTCAGCTAAGAGTTGATCTTTCTTGCAGACATGGTCCTCCAGTTCTGGGCATTGAAGCCCCCTGGGTTCATGATCACAGAGGCAAAGAATATGTTGAATATCTCCACATTGTCTATATCCCTGTTGATGCGGTGGCCATCCTTACCCTGTAGTGCACCAATGTTGTTTCTACACTGCCTTTTGCTGTTAATGTATTTGAAAAAACTCTTTTTACTGTCCACAGTTCTGGCCAGTTTCAGCTCCAGTTGAGCTTTGTCAGCTCTAATTTTTTTCCCTGCAGTGGTTAGCAGTGTCTGTGTATTCTTCCCACATCACCTGGCCTAGCTTCCACTGGGCATACACCTTCCTTTTCTGCCCAACCTGCAAGAGCAGATCGCTGTTCAGCCAAGCGGTCTTCTGCCTCATCTGCTTGACTTCCAACATAATTTAACCTCTGTATTATTTTATTACTGTTCTTTTCATATTTCTTTCTCTGTTATTAAATTAAAAACATTCTTAGACTCAGTGAAAGCCTCTTCATTCATCACAAAAAGATGTGGTTTAGAAAATCACATTTAGAGAATATTGATATTACAACACTTTCTAGGCAGTAAGATGTAGGAAATTTGTTAATGAGTTTGTGGTGTCATTCCATTTATTCTGGTATCAATAATATTGATTTCCCCTTTAGGAGATTTGTGTCTTCATCTTCTTCTTCATATAATCTATATTTACAGTACTGTTCTTTTACGTTGGTAAGAGGGCTATTTTTCTGTCAATGTTTTCAGGTCTATTGTCTGTAAGTGATTAAAATGAATCATTTAGGTAATTTCAGAAAATTTATATGAATGTATAAGAATCAAATAAAAAAGTTGCAATTGTATCAAGGAGACAGATATTTAATGATAATATTCTGCAAGGTGTAATTTTATCCAAATTATTGTATATTTGTATATGTCACAGAAAGATATGAATTTATTCAACCTGATTTAGTATCAGCAGTATTTTAGCTATATCATGCCATCATGTTACATGGTGCTGTGTCATTAATTTTGAGTTTTTTTGTTTATCCAGGTGTCACTACTGACTTCTTTAAGGGCATTTCCAAATAATTCATATATAATCCATTGCAATAATGGTAAATTAGCTAAAAATATTGCATGAAAATAGTGAACGTGATGTACTTTCACAGACATGAAAATTATTTACACAGACTTAACTTGTTCAAACATTCATTAGTCTCTAGTTTTTAAGTAATTGGACCTTTTCAACTTTCAAAATTGATAAAATAAAATAAAATAAAATAAAATAAAATAAAATAAAATAAAATAAAATAAAATAAAATAAAAGTAGCACTCATCTTTCTTTCACATAAAAAACATGATTGCATATATACTATTTTGGTTTCAGCTAAAATTCAGTCTGCGTTCAGATCAAAGTATTTGAAGTGCTCCCAGTGCTGATTGAGATAACTAAATTAAATCTGTTAATAATTATTCATATCTACATTTGCCAAGTTTTAGCCAAATATCTTTGCACAGCATCCAGTGCAAAGGGATACTGACATTGCATAAGACATCAGAGCACTAATGTAATTTAATAAAAACCTCATCAACAAAATAATTACTGTGTATTTTCCAGGTCTGAAATCAGATCTTACCTCTAATCCAGTCCTAAAATATTGCATAAGTTAAATGGCTTCCATGTTCAAATTCACCAGACAGGAATTAAGCCCCACACAGCTGCTCTTTCACTCTTCTCTGGTGGGATGGGGAAGAGAATCATAAGAGTGTAAGTGAGAAAACTCATGGGTTGAGATAAAGAAATTTTAATAAGTAAAGCAAAAGCTGCACACACAAGCAAAACAAGGAATTAATTCATTGTTTCCCATCAGCAGGCAGGTGTTCAGTCATCTCCATGAAAGCAGGGCTCCATCATGTGTGACGTGTCCCAGCTGTGTCCCCTCCCATCTTCTTGTGAACCCCCAGTCTAATCGCTGGTGGAGTGTGTGAGAAGCAGAAGAGATCTTGACTGTATTATCAACATTTTTCAGCACAAAGCCAAATCATAGCCCCGTACTAGCTACTATGAAGATAACTAATTCTATCCCAGCCAAAACCAGCACAGAGGTGAAACATTTATCATAGGAGATTTACCAAAGGAAGTGGTGAAGGTGACTAAGGTGGTCATGTCCAAGATACACGTCCATGTCAAATATAGAAGGAAAAACCTGATTGCTATCTCAGAGTTTCTTCAGGGCATATGTCTTCCTTACATATTTCCAGTACATATACAAACAGCTTAAAAGAGGATTTTTTCAGGAATTTACACACACACATTTTTTTTTGAGAAATATTCATTTATTGAAAGCAAGATTTTGAGGAACAGACAAGGATGTTGTTTTATGTCAGCTTACTGAAGAGAGATTAAAAATGTGTGGGAAAATAGTGACCCATCATATGGAAAATTCAGGTGCAAAACTATGTTTCTAGCTGTTTTATCACATCCCAACCAGCTATTTTGAAGGTAAAAAATTTGGATAAACTGTTTTGTTTACTTACAGTGTTGGTCTATTTCACTTTCAGTTCTACTTGAAAGCCACCTACAAATTGTGATCTTTTTCTTCTTAACCAGACATCCTTTGCTGAAATTGTGATGACATTCATAGGGGTTTTTTTTGTTTGTTTTTTCTTTTATGTGAGAAACCTGTACATCAGTGCTCTCTGCATCACAGAAATTCTACACTGAGGATTATTTTGGGAAAGCATGCTCTCACTACATTATATTGAGTCAATAAACATTTCCTGATCTTCGCAGATTTGTGAAATAGATTTGCTTTCTTGATTATGTTAACACAATACAAATGTTTTGGAATATTTGCTGTATATTACTGTCCTTATATTTTTCTAAGCATTCTTAATCTCCATAGTTCTCCTCTACAGAATCGGCTTTTGGATTATTTCTCCCTAGATGTATAACCTTGTACTTTTCTGAGCTGAATCATCTTTTTTTTTTTCCTGACCGTATTTCTGCCATCACTTGTTAAATTGGTCCCATTGCTTCTCTCAAAAATAGATAGTTTCTTTACATGTTAACATTTCAAAATGTAGCATTTGAATAAAGGACATGCAAAAATGATTTTGTGATGATATAGTAAAATCTGTCTCTTTTAGAGGCTTATAAAATATATTTTGAAGTGGTAAACCTACTTGTTGAGAATGAATGACCCATAAATTAAAATAACATCTTAGAGCTTTTAAAACTGTCTCCTTGAAACAAGGAATATTAAATATATATGTTGCCTAGTTTTATCAAGAACACAGAATGTATAAATTTTCTGCAAGTACAATTTTCAAAGCAGACACTCTTGGGGTAATTAATAATAACGAGATTGTATTCCTTTTATACAGAAATATGACGTTCCCAGTTAAATAGTCATAATTGGCAAAATGCAAGATCATACATTCAGAACAGATTACTAATTGTATTTTGAATGGAGGTACTGAATTGTTATTTTAAGTCTGTCTCTTACTTTTTAGTGTAATTGTGGACTTCATATGTTGATTATGTTGTATAGTTGAACGGTGGAAATGCTCTGGCAAGAATGTTTCTGGGTAATTCACAACCCTTGGTACAGGGAGAAATAGCATAAGAAGGACAGCATAAGAAGGACATGGAACTGTTGGAGCAAGTCCAGAGGAGGCAACAAAGATGGTGAGAGGGCTGGAGCAGCTCTACTCTAGAGACAGGCTGAGAGAATTGAGGTTGTTCAGCCTGGAGAAGAGAAGGCTCCAGGGGCACCTCATAGCCTACCAGTATGTGAAGGGGGCTGCAGGAAAGCTGGAGATGGACTTCTGACAAGGGCATGGAGTGATAGAACAAGGGGGAATGGGTTCAAACTAAAGGAAGGTAGATTTAGATTGAATATTAGATAGAAATTCTTTCCTGTGAGGGTGGTGAGACACTGGTTCATGTTGCCCAGAGAAGCTGTGGCTGCCCCTCCCTGGCAGTGTTGAAGGCCAGGTTGGATGGGGCTTGGAGCAACCTGGTCTACTGGAAGGTGTCTTTAAGGTCCCTTCCAACCCAAACCATTCTATAAATAAGCCACATATAGTTAGCATAGGCTTAATTCTTTGGCTGGCCTGTATGTGGTAAATATCTTGCATCTTCCAGACACATAAAAATGTATAGTGTGTAGAATCAGACAGGTTGGCCACCTCTGGACTAGTGGTTAGAAGCATATCTTGAGCATATTTATTATTCATAACTGATAGCAAAATATCCTAACTCATTTCAGTCTATTGATTGTTACACTGTGTTTCAAGAGAACTAATATTCTAATGCCACAAAGTAATATGGTGAGCCATAACCTTTTTCAGGTGTATTCATTATTGTTGTAACCTAGGGTTGAACAAGTATTTTGGGTTTATCAGGCTATTTATCTACCAGCAATGAAAGTACTTGCATTGTAGATAATTGTTTCTGCTCCCTGCTCTGATCACAATATAATCTATAAGTAGGAAAGAAATCAAAGTAACTTTAAGATTTTTATACTATCTCTTTGGTCAAGGATCTTTGAACAAATATATATTTTCAAAAGTATTTGTGAAAAATTCTCTCAGACAGTATTGTCACAAATAGAACATAGTTCAAATAGAAGTATTTATGGAAACTAATAACAATGGTTATAAATAATGTCAAAATAATTATTTTTGTTGTTTTCAATCCAGGACATAATTGCAGATCCCTTTTGTAAGAGTCTCTAAGTTTTGACAGTCATTTGTCACAACGGCTTTCCTCCAAATATTAACAGGAGTTGTTCTGCGTTCTTAGTATCTTCACAATGTTTGTAAAGACCTTTGTCTTCTCTGCATGAATTTATGCTGTTAGAACACAACCTTGGGAGTAAAGTTAACAACATGTTGTTGATAAAAACTACTTAAGTAGTGTAGAGAAGGAAAAGGCTGAATTTACAATGTTATCAGCTAGTGATGACACAGTAATAATTCTAAAGTGTGGGATATACAGCTTACTGATTTTTATTGTTACAGAAAAACAGAAGAATACAACACAAAACCCCAAATTAAAATGAATTCGTCTTTGCTTTGGATATCACACTATAAAAATATTTCTCCCATCTCAAGACGTTTTGCTTAAATATTATTTTCCTTTTCTTCCCTTGAATTTGATTTTTAAAGAAAGAAAAGAAAAATACAAATATGCAAATCCCCATTTTTCCTTTGTATACATAGAGAGAGAGACACAATGAGGAAAGCTAAATTCTGCAGCAGACAGCAAAAGAAGCATAAAAGGAGTGAGAGGTATCCTGGCATAGGATCTTTAGCAGGATTAGATTGATCACCTAGTAAAAAAGATTTGAAAGACGGAAACTGCCATCTTCAAAGTGAAATCTGTCAATGTGCTACTGCTTGATTTACAGAAAAAAAAGTTGGTTATTTTTTTCCTCTTTTAAAAGTTGATATTCCATTTATTCTGATTTTCTACTTGTCTTCACATATATTTACATTGAAATCTTAATACAGATTTTTTCTTGAAATAATTCTAATTTTTGAGAGGCATGTTTTTGTCTCCCCTGAAAGGTATATATTTTGCAAGGTATGTTTTTTTATTTAGCTGTTTTGGTGCAATACGTCAATGACCCAGAGTCCTCTAAAAGTGAAATGACAGCGTAAAAAACTTAAGCTAAATTTACTTGTAACAACCAGTCAGATTATTACAAATAATCTTCCAAAACTTCTCAGGAAGTTATCAGTCTCTGTGGGAATTTAATGGCTGTCTGCTGGGAGGAAGTAACTATATGCATATTCCTAGTTTAGTACAAATTCAAATGGTATAAACATGAAGAGTTGCAATTTAAGATAACTGAAATGTAAAAAGAGAAAAGCATTGTTTATTATTTAACAAAATAATCTTTTTTCCCTTCCCCCCAAAAAATGTATTTTCAGTTAATAGTGTTACAGTACTGAGCATTATTGGATTTTTCATTCTTTCTATCCTCTAAAGAAAAGTTCCCTCTATGATTTTATACAAATCCAAGCTCAGGTACCTGAACTGCCATTAACTCAATTTGTTATGGATAACTCTTTCCGTGTTATAGCAGAAAGGGAAAATCTTGCTTAGATCACCTAAGAGAATATAGAATAGAAAGCAGTGTTGCATAGGTAGTCACAGAAACAGTCTCTTGATTGGGATGGTAACAGGAATTTCTGTTGCAAAAAGTCCTTGCAATGGCATCTTCAGTTGCATCAGGTTTAGAAGGTTTGCTCAGCTATGCCTGAACAAAAAAAAATGAAAAGCCCTGCAAGGACATTTTAAATTAATTCTAAAAGAGTATAGCATTAGAAAAAAATATATGTCTCTTGAATTCACAGCTAGCATGACTTCAGAAGAGTTGATTTTTGTTGATAAAAAAATTAAGCAATATGGCATTTTCACTGTGTTATGTAGTTAGTTCAGACTATTTTAATCTTTTCTCTTGCCTGCAAACATCCTCTCCTCCAGAGAAGGGCCTGGTGCAATGCCTTATGAGGTCACCAGAAGTCCACTGACTTCATTGGATTTTGGTCCAATTAAGAGCTTTGTCTTTGCTCAGTGAAGTGCTGTTCAGCAGATTCCTCCTCCTGAGACCCTTTAGTAAACTGTTTCTCATGTTTCAATGTTCTCTAAAATGTCAACCTCCCGTATTTATCTACTGTTCTCTCTTATTACAGTTTTTATCTACTGCTTGCACAATGATACTAACAGTGATATACTGGCTATAATCTGCCACCAAAATAGTTAGACGGTCTTTCATCCATCCTGCTCAAAATTTCCTTCTAATTTAAATCCCTCACATAGTAGTGTAGTTGATAAAGTCTCATGTCTATTACTTCTAGTACAGTTTAACTTTAAAAGAGAAAACAATTGCTAACTTTGTGGCTTGATCTCACAAGTAGTAATGATACAGAGTATTAGTAATCATTTTGTCATTCATCCTATATTGTCAGCACTAATTACACAGCCTTTATCTCTGTGCCTTGTTTATTTTCAATGGAACTCTGGTAAAACAGACATATTTTTGAGGAACAATTTAATTTCCATAGTTAGTACTTCTGTGATGACATCTTTCTGTGTGAGATGGGCTGGGCCTTTTAATTTCATGTACCATTACAGGGTGACTTCAAACCACCACAGCCCCTTTCCTGTTCTTTGATGGGGCCCTGAGGCAGAACGGTACTGTTTGTCTGGGTGCAATGATACCCACATATAAGTAGGGCCCATGAGAGATGTCAGCCATGGGTAGGCTGCTGCCGCCACTAGACCTGTTGAACCACTGACTCCTGAATCACTTGTGAGAAAGGGAAATTCAAGAGCATGCACAACAGGCCATGGTTGCTGGCTGAGCTCTCCTTATGTAGAACATGAAAGAAGTACAGTAATAAATTGGCCTATTCATTGTCATCTTTCTCAAATAAAATACTGAATCTCTAGGCAAAAGATGCAGTCCATCATGGCTTAGGTATCCAGGGTAGACACTAATGAGCATTAGATGCGCTAGACCTGCTAACTGTGTGCATGTTAGTTGTCACACAAATTTGCAATCAGTCTCCCAAAAATAGTCTTTTTGGATATATGAGAAAGCTCCTAAGAAGCCCCATAAGCATAAGCAAGGTTCTGAGAAGATCTAGACTTCTGTCCTTGAGCAGGTTTTTGGAATAGAAAATCTGTGTTCATCACAGTTCAATTGTTTCAAGCAGTGTTTGTATCTGATAGTGTTATGTATGTAGACAGAAGATCAAACACTCTAAGTCTCCTATGCTTATTTAAAGGGATATATGAATAAATTTTGCATTGCTTAAGTCTCTTTCACATGGCTTTCTGCTAAGAATAGGTTCTACACTAGCAAATGACCTTTAATTGATTTATCCTGGAACTGCATCCTTGCTTTCAGCTGAGTACAATATGATAAAGCAGAGATTCAGCTCATAGAAGGAAAACACGCAGGAATCCATTTAATTCACCAAGGTCATAAGCTCACCATAGTTGGCTTCACAGTGGATATTTTTTTTTCAAAGCTAATTGGGCTTAGAACTAGGCTAGTGATTACACATCCTCTTAATCACAGGTGAAGAAGCACTTCAAGCTGGGAATTATGCCTTTACACCTACTCTTGCATAGTGTTTTTCCTGCCAATGCTCCTATTTGTCTCCTAGACTGGCATGCTGCCTTCTCACAAATTAATTGAGGACTTGCTGAAAAACATAGATGCTAGTCAATTATGTGTTTACAAAAGCAATCTCCATTTTAGTACAGGTGCCAAGTCATTCTAAAGAGCTTATCTGTGAGTGTGACACCAGAACAGGCACACTGTGACCCTTTTGAGCTGCAAACCTTGATATTTCTTTTAAAATTCCCACCCTGACTAGCTTAAGAAAGGTTAATATAGATGTCAGGGAAATACGTAGCTGCAATTAAGATAAATTATGGTCTTGGTTTTGAGTTAACAATAGAATGCCAATGAACAGATTTTAAAAGTTACTGCTATTTGTAAGAGAAAGTGTTTGTGGTTGTCATGACGACACTTAATCAGAAACTAACATGGTTTAAATGGATGGCCAAATATACTAGCCCAAGAACTGAGTTTGTTAAAAAGAATTGATATATAGAAGTGTCTTCTCAATTTCTCAGTCAGGTTAAAAGGTGATTTGAGCGAATGGAGGAATTTATTAAAGCACTGTTCAGAGCTAATAACTAGCCCCATTATGCAGTATTTCTTGACAGGAATGGTAAAGCATATTATGGTCTAATTTTTAGAACATTTTGATTTTGGTAAGTGTCACAAAAGATAAGACCTACTGAGCTATTACATAAGTGGCTATGTCCTTTGTAACCAGATTCAATATGTGAATGAAAGATTATGTGAATCACACTGAAGGAAACAAACTTCAGCTGAGATGTGATCTTTTACACCGTAACAGCTAAACAAAAATTGTGTTAGTTTTGGTCATAAAACAGCTTAAGAGGAAAGGTGTAGAAAATATTTGTGCATTTTTGATATCAAGACACATTTCTTTTTATTAATTATATTAGTCTTTATGCAACTCTTTATTAATTGACTAATAAATCTGTGGTAATTCTGCTTCCTGGCATGAAAATACTTCTTATCATTGAAAGGACTCTTCTTTTCTGGTAAGATGAACTAAGTTATCTGCTGAGCTTCTTGGATTAGATTCTAGTAGTATGCTCCAGCAAAGCTACAGGTAAGAGGTAGGGTGAGACATCCTGCCATCTATTCTGCATTTCTGACTTTGAATACAAAACCTTGCTTATGGTACTAAAAATGTCTTAGAGGTTCCCAATGATGGGGTTATTGTTAATGCAAAAAGGTATTTTTTTATTATTATTATTTCTGTTTAATCTCTCTGCTTCCTTAACACTGAATGTTTAAGATGAAAGGACCAGTTTCTTGTCCTATTATTTTTTGATTACTTTGTTTTATCCAGTAAAATATTTCAATAGCTAAATGCTAAAGATGCCCTAGATGTCCAAATCCAACATTATAATGTTGGTCATTACTGCTTATCTGCTTTTGAAGTTAAAGATAATTCAGAGACTTCAGAGTTGTGATTTTGCATACACTTGAAACTATCATGCAAAACTATCATGCAAAACTGAGTGACTGGTGCTTAACTGGGCCTGAATTTTATCTAAGGTCTAAAAGGAAAATATATCATAAAGTCATATAAGAGCTTGATTTTCGGTGTCTGCCTGAGAAAAGAAAAGAGATGCTAGCAAAAAACAGTCCTTTCACATGATGTACCAAAGTTTTCCTTGATGTGGTTTATCTTTATGTAGGAACATACTGGTTCTGGTTCTCACTCAGAAATAGAAAATGTAGTTCTGGCTTTTCTCCCTGCAGTTTTTAATCTCTTTTCAAGACCCTGTTTTACACACCAAGGTGAATGAATAGCCCGCTACGATGGACACATTCCTTTATGAAGACAGTTTTCATTCCCTTCATCTATTAAAAACTGTTTTGTTTTTTCTTTTTTTTAAAAAATCAAATAATTAAAAAGCCTGAGATTTTACAGTAATTTCACCTAATAACTCAAACAATGAATTTTGAGTAAATTTTTAACAAAACTGTCTTTATAAAATTATAAGATTACTTACAGATACAAATGCCATGGTCTACTATTCTATCTAAAACTAAAACTCACTGTTGAACCCCATGCTGAGAGCCACAGTTGAAAAACTGTATACTTCCGAGAAACTAATTTTGCACAGCTAGAAGTAATGCAAGAGCTGGAGATATTCCTTTGAAAAATGGCAACTACAAGAGATGGAGTATCTGTTAGTAGGCTCCCCAGTCTGTTGTAAAATGAGAGTTCTGTACTGCTTCAGTGTACTCTCCATTACTCTGGGCTACTTCTGAAAAATCCTTTTAAATCTTTCAACCACAAGGATCAAATAACTGTCCACAGATACACATTTTCAGCTGACCAAGAGAAGGAATGGAATTCCTAATATTTCTATTTGACTTTGTCACAAATTTAGCCAGTAACCAGGTGACAGATGCTCTCTGCAGCTGGTGATGTCCTGGGCTGTCTCAGGTTAGTGCAGAAAATTTTTATCAAGGAACTCTCAAACCAGGACAGACTTCTGACTCTTCTGGACAATAAGAGAAGTGAAAATTTTGAAGATGCTATTTACTACTTTGATTATAATATTATTTCTGTTAAAGAGATGGGGAAATTGAGTTCCACTGAGGTTTATTGGCTTATCCAAGGTTACATAAGATAATCTGGGGAGAAATGGTAGCAAAAGATACAGTTTTCAAAGCCTGGTTTGATTTCTACTTCAATAATTACTAAATATATTCAAAGGTTCTTGTAAGTCAGCTTTGATTTCTAAAGAGATCTGATCACAGTGGTCTTGGAAGTTGGATCATGTAGATGGATTACCTGTTTCAAGCAGCTTACACAGGAGACAAAAAACCAGATTCAGTATACTAGTAATATAACATGAGCAAAAGCAGGACAGCTCTCTGGAACTTAAGAAAGCCTATATGCTAAAACAGTTTCTCTGTTTCTACACAAACCCAAAATTCCATAGCAAATTGCTCTGTAGGAGGCTCACACCTGTAATAGTGGAGTCATCAGAGCTTTGCTATAGCTTCTCTGACAAGTATCTTTTTGAGACTGCTTGTCACGACTCAGAATGTGGCTAAAGAGCAATGTCTCAGTGCAAACATGTACTGCACTTTTCAGAATAACCTTCTGGACAAAATAATCAGCTGTTAAAAATCCTGACTAGTAAGAGACAGCCCATTTGCACAGATGAGGATTTACCTTCACAATACTTTATTCAGGAAATTTGTTTAAGACTAAGGTGGGTACAAGATGGAAAAGCATGAATGGTGAGGAGACAAACTTTATGGGATTTATACCTATCAGTGCACTGATGAAAAGAGCCTGGTTACCTATTTCTGGACTGGGAGTGACAACTGGGGCTAATTCCTCTTGCTGGGCTGAATGCACCAGAAGGCAATATACACTCTCATTTCATTAGCTCAGTTACAATTTAAAAGAATCATATAAAACTAATCCCAGCGATTCTTCTTGCAACTAAGAGAGTTCAGCTCAAGTTCACTATATTGCAGGGTTGCACTTGCAGTCTAAGGCTTCAGCAATCTAGCTAATCATGCTAAAGCAAGTTAGCTACAAATGCTAATGAGGGCACATAATTTGAAAGTCAAGTTTAAGATTACTTCTGTTTCAAACAATGCTTCATATTCTACTTGCAAATCTATTTGCATATTCTACTTGCAGATCTGTTTGCAAAGTATTTAAAACATTATGAAGATTTTGGTTTTAAAGATTTTGGTTTTAAATATATCTCTGGCTACCAGTAATAATCATTCTGGCAAGATACAAACTGTGCTGAATGAGTAGAACTGTTGAGAGGCGTTTTTTAAAAAAAGATGATTCTTCAACTGTGAGATTGTCTTTCTTTTCATTCCTTTTTTATTCAGGAAACAAGTGTGTTTGCCCTGAAATCAAAACTGTTTATCTAAAAGAGGGAATAATTTAAATACAGTGGAGTGGTTTGGTTTTATTTTCTTTTCTGTCTTTTTTTTTTTTTTCGTGAGAACATACCATGAGAAAGGAATGTAGGTATTAAAGAGAACAGTTATTGGTATTGTGGAAACTTTTGTATTTATAAAGAAAGAAGAGTGTGACCACTGAAATTTCTTGATAATTCACAAGAACACATCATATGTGTTTAATAAAATGTGCATTAATATTATTTTAGTACGTTCCTAAAGAAGATCCAAAAGATAACAAAACTAAATTTTTTCCAAACATTCAGATGGATTCCTTTTGTTTGTAAGGTAGCATATCTTGGTGTATTTGGGGAAGAATGATCAAATGGTATTCTAAATGTTATAAGTTTAGGGTTTTATAAAGAGTAATATTCTAGCAATAAACTGATATGTACTGTTTGAGGAATGGTAAATTAAATCATCTTGTCTTTTTATGATGCAAGTCATGATTCACTGGAAGCTCTCAATATCTTACCATTGTATATGGTTACGCAGGGCTTGTACTCTGTATGCTCCAAGGAAATCCTGAGTTCACAGAAAGGAAAGGACTTACTAAAACTTTGAACTGCTGTGTATTTCCCTCTACTTCTTTTCAAATGCAAAACAGACTAATGAGCTGGCCCAAAGCTGAGACTAATGCTGAGTTCCCGAAAAGTCTTCAGCATATTTTGGAATACATGTGAACTAAGTTTTGATTTCAAAAGAAATTGTACTTATGCATCTTATCCCAAAATATTAAAGACCTTCTTCAGCAAAGCAGACAAATATATAATCTGGCATATATCTTTGAATCTAAGCACACAATAATTATGTTAAAATTGATCCGCTGGACTTGTAGCTTAGTGGCAAGAGATACTTATTCAAATTATTTCATCCATTTGAACTCTAAGGCTTATTTTATGTCTATTTAATTTTATTCTTTGTTTAAGGACAGTGATGTGAAGTCTGCTCTTGACTGACTTTGAAGTTCTGACATTAAAATAGCTGTACCTCACAGATTTATTTTTTTTATTTTTATTTTTTAATGAGAAAGCAAAAGCAAAAATAGCCCTGATATTTCATAAAGAATTTGGTAACAATCTGTATTTGTTTAGTCCTGGATACACCAGTTTCACTGACTGTTTATAGCACTTAGCTATAATGAAATACTTCCATTTTCATATTGTGCTCAGTAGGATATAAGAAAGTTCAAGGATAAACATAGCATCCATGGAAAATATCCTTTGAATTCTTTATCTAAGAGAGGAATTCTAGTCTAAGAAGTTGCTAAAATGTCTCTCAGACTTTCAAAGCTTGCAGTTATATTTTCTTGTTATAATCCTTAATAGTAACTTTTTTCTCATAAAAAGGAATTAATCAGAAGACATTACAAAAACAGTAGTGGGAACCTGAAAAGATGCAATGAAAAGTGTACTATTTCAAGAGAAGGAAAGAGGAAAATATGGCAGAAGAAGGGAAGAGGAAAATATTCAATGAAGCCAATCAAAATACTTATAAAAAATCAGAATTATGGAACAATATCAAACTTAGAGTAGAGGAATGAATGAGACAGCTTTTTAAATTCCTTTCAGCAATCCTGTGACTCTAATGAAATAAGTGAAATAACAGAATCTTAACTAATGGATATTCATGACATGCTAGTGACTGGCTGGAAACAGGTAAAAACAACTGTATTTTACAAGCAAAATAATAGTTTCTAGAATGGAAACAGGGAAACCGATGTAACATGCATCAAGTTACCTAATAGGTATATTTTTAATATATATGCAAGAGAAATTATTTCTGTTCTACTTCATAAAAATGATGTCTGCTGGGTGTAATGACACTAACGATAATATTTCAGAAATTTCTTACATAAAACTTGTTCAATGCCTTTCCAGTTTTTTGAAGGGATCTGATACTGAGTAGGGTAGTGTTAATACCTCCATTTTACAGATTAAAACTGAAGCAAATAAGAATTAAATGCCTTACTCTAAGCACCTGACACATTATTGTGACTACAGCTTTGTCCCCAGGATCACATCCAGTACAGTACGAAGCAAAATCTACTCCTTAACCCATTTTTCTGTACTGTGGAATATCAGTTTCCTAATGGTTGTTCAGAGGTCAGACTAGAATACTGTAAGTCAGCCTGACCATTAAGAGCCTTTGTCACAGTTCACTGACATCTATTAACTTCAGGAGGTTTTAGGTCAAACACTGTTCTCTGTAGAAGAATTGTTAAATAGGTGCTGTCAAGTTTTGTCTGTCTTTGGCAGACAATTACTTTTTACATAAGCTCAGGAACTGCAAAGACTTCCAGGAGCTCCTTCTGTGTCATCTTCTTCACCAAGATAGATTACAAAGCTCACAGATGTCTAGAAAAAAACTTATTGATGATAAGTTAATGTAACACAATAAAATAATTATACATCTCAAACTTCACAACTGGTTAGAGGGCAAATATATGTGAATTGAACACCTTGTGATGCCATGTTATATGATGAAGTCCAGTAGGAATGTCAGAATTTGCATTGAAAGAAGTGATAATAAATGCAGTGGTCACACCTCATTCATTATGGTATAGTTATCTTACACATACCATATAACAGGAGCTGATAAAGAGTTAATAGGAAGTGTGGATTTCTCCTCTTTGTTTCACCAGTATATTTTGTAATCACAGCTAAAATCTTCTGGGTTTCGGTACATACAGGTCATTACAATGCTTCATACAAGAAACATAAGTCTTTGACCTTCTTGCAATGAATCTGTCCTTGCCATCTGAAGAATTCTATTTCACACTTCACCTGCTGCTTATCTATGTGTGGTCTGTTCCATTTACTTCTGTTTTTTGTTTCTGTCCCAGAAACAGGGAGCTGCTTAGCCATGGTGCTGCTCTTTGGCCATTATGCGGCCCAAATAGAAGAGTGCAAAACGACTGAAGCGTTACCCAAGTTTATTTTCTTTTCATGCTCACTTGCACTCTTGCACCAAGACAATATGTAGAACAAGGAGCTCTACCATGCTACTTTTATCTATCTTCCTTAACAGATTGAAGTATCCATTGAAATACTGGAGACATGTTCTGCAGGAATGATTTTGAGTGTATAATAAGTATATATGTTATATATCCATATGTATGCAACATTTTTACCCACTGAGCTGCAGGAAGGATGATCAATGTTAAGGCTTCAGATTGTCTTCTTTCAAACATGTTTATTTTCTAACATATTGTCTGTTTTTTTAGATCTTTCTATGTTTGCCTGACCAAAGATAAATTTAATAAAAATCCTTTCTCTGTATGCATAGATAAACCTTTCCAAGTTAGACCTACAAAATACAAACATCGTGGTGTAATAAATATTTTAATTATTCCTGTAAGTACCCTTCAGGGGTCAGATCTAGGGAGAGAACCCAATAGGACTGCATGCTGAAAAAGGAAAAAGTTTTAATTACTATTCTGCATATCATTTATAGGTCAGTGGTAAAAAAAGGTGCCTAGGGAATCTATTCTGCATATACTCATGTTTATTGGGTGAAATGTTATGCTAGCTATATACTAAACTTTTTCATTTATTCTTTTTAATTAATGCAGTTGTAATATTCATACTTGGAACATCTGAGCATTTTTGCACATCTTAATGCCGAATCTGTGGCCATTCATGAACAAATTTAAATGAACTTCTCTAAACCTATTGTTTATATTAACAGGCTTATAAATCTTGATTACATCCAGGATATAATCAATCAGACACTCTGGACACTTTGCATTCTCTGCAACAGACATTTGATGCTGCAATTCATCTCCTCAATCAGATTAGTAACGCTGTACTTAGTAGCCTTTTTCTGTGTTCCCTAGCTCAGCACAGAGCAAGTGAATATGACATGATTGCAAGTTTAAATGGTTTTCAATGGCTTTCTATATGCTTATGTTGCTAATAGAGTACAGGAATGAATGTCATTAGATTGCACTGTTGTAGTCTTGTGTTGAAGACAGATGATGGAATCTCACCTAGTTATTCTTGAACAAAGTTTCCAAATATGACTAAAGATATCTTCTGAAAAAATTAATGAGTTATAAAGGGAAAAAATAAAAAGTGAATGATCCATTTCTTTCCTTGATAGCTTGTTTCTGACATAAATTTACTTAGAGGTTAGAGGGTTCCCATTAACCCTAGTCTGATCTGTGCAGCTTCAGTTAGGGAGTTTTGAATACCTGCAGGTTTTACAGTATTCACAGCAGGTTCCCGTGACTCTACTTTCTTTCAATAGTTAATCACTCTTTCGAATTAAAAAGAAATAACTAGGTCATTACAGTTAATAACAGCATGATAAATTTAAATTCTGAACTTTTACATTTCTCAAGATTTACAGTGTTACTGCCACTGTATGAACTTAATTCATCATAAATATGATGAGGAGGAGAGATTCTGTAAGATAATATCTCAGGCAACAAGTTTCTTCAGACAAAATTTCTAGTGTACACCTTTGCATTTATTTTATAAAGAAGACACAAAGTAGGTAAATGAAGCATGTCTTTGTTCAAGCTTTTATCTTGGTACAATGCAAAAATCAATTGTTTCAAATTTTAGAAACTGAAATTATCCAGGAACAAAAATTTTAATAGAGCTGTGTTTAGTCAAATTTATCAGTTCAGAATGGACTCTGTGATTTTTTTTCCCTCCCATTAAGTATTTCTTATGAGTTCAAGAAAATACAGATAATTGAACTAAATTATGATACAAAGATTTTTCTACTTCCATATGGGCTGATGAGTTCCCCATGGATTGCTAGTCCGGTGTAGAATGAAAATAACACTATGGGTAAAGATAAATGTTATTTAGGCATAATTTTTAGATGGGATAATGAGTTCCCTGTGAACAGTTGTTAGACAAAATAAAAAATCAAAGTTATAAAGCATAAATACTTATGCAAAAGCTCTTATTTTCTGTCTGGCCACGTATTTATTGTAATTTTTTTGTTGTTGTTGGTTACTCTATATTAATACACTGTCTCTAATCAAAGCATCAGGAAGAACAGAGACTTCTTAAGTGTCCTGATGGAGGGTAATTTTGGAATGCTGTTCATTCAGGCTTGAGGAAACTCTCTGTAGTGACTGGGCTATGTAGTCATCTGAAAGTTGATGTTACAAAGTTAGTGCGTTCACGTTAGAGACAGATGGGAAAGTATTTTATTTCTTTCAGCGCCTGGATCTGATGCATGAAGGTGAATGGCTGAAGATTAATCCAGACAGAATTTGAATATATATTACAAGAATATTTGGCACCAATTTTGTAGAGATTTTCTCTTTTCTAAAATGTTGGCATTAAGAAATTATTTCAAGTAAATCATTGTTCTATATGTAGGCTGTAGTGATAGTGAAAATGGCATTCCTTTCTTAAAAAGATGTGATGTTCAGAAATTCTTACATTAAATTTAAGCTTCTTGTTTTGACCTATGTCTTTCTTACAAATTCCATTTTATATAAAGATTGGAAGCAACTCAACACTTATGTTTTCTCTAGGTAATTACAACTTGTATCATGCTTATCTACTAACAACTATGTTAGATTTCTTAGCATTTTCAGTATCTATTCAGAAGATAGTTGCTTTACACTTTGTACTCTTGTAAGCCTTAAGTTGCAAGAAACTAACTTTTTACTATTATGTGACAAAGAACTTTCACAGAGTTAACTGAGCTTGGAGTTCTCCAAATGTTAATTGCCTGCTGTTCCTTGTTTGCAATTGGGACAGTTATTTAGGGGAAATGAGTGTTACCCTGACAATGACATAAAATGAAAATTCTTTGACTTCAGGTCACTCAGAGACGGCTTTGGTTGATTTTGTTTGAATCATTTTGTTTTTTAAAGGTGCACCCTTTTACAAACTTAGATTGTGCAAATGTATCTTCTGAGATGAAATGATACATAAAAGATTTAGACTCTGATGCTATTAACAGAAAATGATAAAGAACATGCTGTATTTCTGATGGGTTAATTTGGAGGGTCTGCTGCACTAATGGGTTATGATTTTTCAGCTATGAAATATTCCTTTTTTAGTATTTACAAAAGAAAAAAGTCTCAGAGGAATAGATTAATTTATGAATATTTGTTATAGCTCACACAATACCATGTGTAGAAGAATTTGAATTTATTAGAATAACTGAAAAGTTATTATTTTATTACAGATATCAAATTAGAATTCTACATCTGTATTAATATGTAAATAAAGTATCAACATAAATACTTGTGATGTATTGAAGGTGATCAGTAATTTTCATAGAACTCTAACAGTTTTAACATTTGAACTACTACTACTCTTCATTTTCTTCCATATTTTACTATTCAGGTGCAGCTATGGCAAAGCTGCTGCTAGCTGTGTATACTTGATCTAAATTTCTGATTTTAAATTTTACCTAGAGAGAATGGTAGACAGTTTAATTTTAGTATTTAAATATCTTAATATGCAATAAAATTGTATGACTAGTTATCTGATACAAGTTTTCAGGATCTGAAAGCTGATTAACATATTTCAAAATAAATTCCCATTTATGGAACGTCTGAGCTAACAAAGCCATGATTCCTTAACTGCCTCAGCTCATCTTAAAACCAGATAACATTCTCAACAGTCACAGCCAGATAAAAAATGCGATGCTTAGGTAACACATTTCCCAAATAATTGGAGATTTTTATTTTTATTTGTCCAAAATTATGTTTTTAATAATCTATAAATCTCTGGACTTTTTCAAGTTCTGATATAATTTTTAATCATCAAAAACTCCTGTTCATGTGATTAATGTAGATAAAACCCAAATTGGTTTACTAAGGTATGTCACGTCAATATTCAACACTGTTGACTTTAGTATTTTTTAGTATTGTGTAAATTAGGGAAATAGATTGAATTTGTCTGAATTCAGTTAAGCTTTTGCTATAATATGACAAAGAAAAAGTGCAGTCCTTAACACAAGAAAGGTGACTGAAGAACTTGTTAAAGTCAGATTTTACCAAGACTTTTGAGTTAAGAAAGAATTTTCTAGTGGTGGAACACCTCAATAATAGGTTTTCATAATGGGGTGCTGTGTTTGGGGTTTTTTTTGTGTGTTTTGGGTTTTTGTTTGGTTTTTTTGTTTGTTTGTTTTGTTTTGTTTGTTTTTGTGTTTTTCTTTTTTGCTAACCATGGATTAATGAGCTAAATACAAAAAACAAGGTTGCACTGATTATACTTAAATCAAAAAGATGAAAGGACTGGTGACTATAGAAGAGGCTGAAAAAACTGAAAGGCTGGAAATGTAACAGAGAGACGAAATGTAGTAACAAAAGTTTTATGGTGATCTTAGGGATGTCTAAAATTTTTTTAAAAAAGACCAGCTAAAAAGGAGTAAAGGAAACAGGATGAAAGAAATTTGACAATATTATTTATTCAGATCAGTTAATCACAGTTGTGCACTTCTGAATAAACACAAATATGACTTTAAGAGAAATTGATTTTAATATTTTATTTTTTTTTACACATATAGCATCTGTATCGGTACTGTTAAGACCTCATCTAGAATACTGTATACCATTATGATTACATTGGTCATGGAAGACAAACTAGAATTGGATTAGGCAGAGATAAGAACTCTTACCAGAGAGTGGAGAGTCAGTTTTAAGAAAGAGAATTAAAAGAATTGGGCTTGTGTAACCAGCAAAATGAAGAATGAGAGGTGATCAGATTGTTCTCCATAAATACATCACAGGAGCAATCAGGGGGTAGGGAGAACAGTTATTTAAGCTGAAGGACAATGTTGGCACAGGTGTGAGTGTTATAAATTAGCCATGAACTGGACAGGCTGTAAATTTAAAAGAAAGATTTCTAGCCGTTAGAGGATAAGTGAGAAAGCAAAAATACACAACTGCTTTTAAGACAAATCTTTACCACAATTTATTTAAAAATAGATATAATTTAGTTAATTTTATTTTGTGTTTTGTTATATCAACTTCCAAACAATTTTTCTGTGAAATTAAATTATCTTTAAAATTTATGTGCAGAATGACTGTCTTTATATTACTGTGCTGGTGAAAATTAAACTGAGACAATGCACATGTAATGCATCCACAGTAGTTCAAATTAGGTGAGCATTTTGTCCTGTTAAAAAATCCAAAAGCTTGCTAGGGTCTCTTAGGAAGGAAGGAAGAGTCAGTGCTTCAGACACATTGAAAGTGTTAATCACTATCTGGATTTAGTCATAATTTCCTGGCTAAATTCCTGCTCGAGTTACTTCAATGATAATTCCACTTAAAGTACTTTGGTGTGTTTAGAGCTTTGGCTACATCCTTTTCCTTTTTCAGTCTTAACAAAACTATATGTAAGTAAGTAAGTATTTTAAAAATCTATGGTTACATGTGATGTTTTAAAAGTGTTTTCTAATTAAAAAGACTTGTAATCAAACTGATGTTCTAACCTGACATAATTTATGGCTGTGTCTTAATTCTTCTCTTCAACAGCTATTGAGATTAAACTCTAAAGTCAAACTATATGTATTTCTTCTTTTATGAGATAAAATTCATATACATTTAAATAGACTACATTTTTCATACTTTTGTCTGAGTTGACAGCTTCCTCACACATTTGGGTAGACATAGTTTCCAAAAAAGTCCCTAAATTTAAGGCTGACATAAGTTCAGATCCATACTATCCCGTACATTGCTTTTTCCTGTTTTTTTTTTCTTTTAAACTTGTAGTTAATTTTTTGCCTTGAACAGTATGACATATTATGAATATATTTAAATAATGTGTAGATATAACATTGAAAAGAACTTTTTCCCAATCTTACCTAAAATCTTACTACGTGCAATTTCCAGTGTTTTTATGCTACCTTAGAACAGAAACCTGTGTGCCCTTTCAAACTGAAGAAAATCAAGCCAATCAAAATCATGTAGAAAACATTCTGCCAACTTCTTTATTCTATCTGCAGAACTTAATGGATTATGATAATTTAACAATATAAAAGGGCCTAAATTTAGCTGCCTCTTTAAGTAACTATTATTAATATATTTAAATTTTCCTATTCATTTATTTGGCAAGGTATCTGTGACCAGTATAGTCTTCAATAAGCATTTAACTGATGTGGTCTGAAAAGCTGGCAGATGGGCACAGAAAAATACCATCACAGGCTGTTTTGGAGGCCTTCAAATACAATCTAGACTTTTAGGCTGCCAAGTATGTAATGCGGAATATGTCATTTGTAAATGACTGTGAATACATTGACTAAGATGTTTGGAAAATGGTGATTTTCAGGCAATTATAACAGAACCAACCTTATTTCTTTTCAGTACTTGATGTGATTCATCATTACTATTCAAAATGGCTCTAAAATTTGTATTACAGATATGCTCTAGGGTGGTTGACTCCACCATATAGGACTCCACTGTACTATGTAGTTCATGAATTTATGAAAAATAACAACCTATCAATAAAAGAGCTTACTGTTTACACTGGAAAATACATCATGTGAATAAGGTAAATAATTCTGAGGGAAGCAAAAATAAATTGGTCACAAAATAGTACACACAGAACAAGCAGGTAATCATTAGTCGTTCAGTCTCCCAGTGTGTATGCTTGGATGAGTGCAGTGCAGAGATGCCAGTTTACTGGGAACTTTGAACCTGAGCCCTACATGACTCAAACTAATGCTTTGCTATCTTATTGGATATGATTAAAACTCAGCTGAATATCTTGGCAGGAATTACCTTGGATGTACATTAATATTGCATCAGGACTGAGGTCTCAGAGGTTCAACATTGGCATTGCATCACATAGTGCTCTTTCATCCATCACTTTGTGCTTTCACTTGCAAAAAGTGAACTGAGATCTATCTATACCTGTCAGTGTAGGCACACCCTTTAAACTTTTATTAAATAGTTGTTTTCTGAGTTTTTAGAAGGGAACTTTTAAGTAGCAAGTTAAAAAATAAGAAAAGTCATAATATTGCTTGCAAAAGAATGTATTACAGTGGTAGAAAGTAACTGCACTTTTCTTGGTTATTAATGAATCTGGAGTTTGGTGGCTGACACATCTTATTCATCACGTAGGGCTGCCATCTCCTGCAAAATAACCCTAAGCTTTCATTTCAAGTTCTTCATTTGTAGTCCTCAGTAATGCAGAGTAAATCTAAAAAATTTGGAGTCCCTGTTAAGATACAGAAACCAGAGAGCAAAATCCTGAAATGTATTGGGGTTTTTTTTAAAAAAAAAGAACAACAAAGAGAAAGAAATTGTACTTTATTTTAGTCTTTTCTTTTGTTTCTGAAGTTGGCATAGATGTTGTGACCATGGATTACTTTGGGTTCGGAAAAGTGGAATTCACTTATTGCACACTTTGTATGTCATGATAGAATTAATCATACCTGCCCACAATGCTCGTCTGTAGGCATCTACAACCAGACCTGTTTGTCTGTGCTGTCATAGTTAATACAGATTGGCATATGTTCTAGAATACCTACATTTAGTGAGATGAATTACGCTCTTGACTATATCTGTTTATGCTGCCTTAGTGATAGTCAAGAGTCTCACTAGTCAATTCATCTCACTAAATGTAGGTATTATACAGCATATGCCATGAATAGTACAATGAATTGCATCATAACCTCTAATGGCTTGCTTGTAATAAGTGGTAAAGTAAGCTAAGGTGTCCTACTTAGATATAGATGACTATTCAGATTAATTATTTCATAGGAATCTTTTCATTTACTTTTCAGGCCACTGCCTCATGTTCCATTTGCAGAGGACCAGTCTGGTCTTGCAGAAGTCAATGGCGGATCTTCTGGTGGCACTTCCCTTTCATATACTTGCATTAAGTGGATGAAACATTTGTTAGGACTAACTTTTTCAGGTAGAACTCTGAAGATTTCCCACACACATGCATTTTACTACTAGTGTTATGCAAATTATTAACTCATATCTTTTTTTAACATGTTCATTGTCATCCATGTAGTGGCATGTAGTGATAGGACAAGGTGGAATGGTTTCCAACTGAAAAAGGGTAGATTTCAATTGGATATTAGGAAGAAATTCTTGACTGTGGGGGTGGTGAGACACTGGAACAGGTTGCCCAGAGAAGTTGTGGATGTCCCCTCCCTGGAAATGTCCAAGGCCAGGTTATAATGGGCTTTGGTCTAGTGGGAGGTATCCCTGCCCTTGGCAGGGGGGTTGGAGCTAGATGTCCCTTCCAATCCAAACCATTCTATGATTCTATGATCCAGTGAGGTTTGCCTCCCCGCAAAAACAGGACTCTCCCTTCTATTTCCTGTGTTCACTTTTAATATAACTCCTACCACATAAGCATTACCACAAGTAATATCTAGTATTCATTTACAGAGGAAATAGTTTCAGGACAGCAATATAGTCTTCAAGTAGCTTCTGAACTAAGGACTGTGGGGCTTAATATTTTTATTTGTATGATAAAGTGAATGTTACAGAAATTTGAGTCCTCAGGTGGGTATGGCCTGCCCCCAGTCACACTTGGCTCCCAGTTCACCCCCTTCATGAAGCAGTCCTGTTCTTGCAGCTCTTTAATAGTTGCTTTAAAATAAATTATCTCATATTCCAAGTATTTCTTTTTCACTATTTTGGTTTCATCTATGCAAATATTAATTTTTCTGCCCTATTATTATCCAGAGATAAATAAGTATCACTAAAGAAAAATTCTTCATTTCTTCCTGTCTGTCATGCACAACCGGGAGGCCTTTTTGGGTAAGAAATGGATTGAGGCTTGATATACAAGGCTTGACCATATGGAATCATCATATGATGATATTGTTACCCGGGAGAAGAGATTGACACCCACCTCACTCCAACCTCCTTTCAGGTAGTTGTAGAGAGTGATAAGGTCTCCCCTGAGCCTCTTTTCTCTAGATTAAACAACCCCAGCTCCCTCAGCTGCTCCGCATAAGACCTGTGCTCCAGGCCCTTCATCAGCTTAGTTGCCCTTCTCTGGAATCCAAACCAGTGTTGACTGTATCTTTACTTCTCTTAGAATTAAAATAAATATATGTGTACATAGAGCTCGTGCCAATTACTTTCTCTCCTGAAAGTTATTTAATATCATAAAACTTTTCTCCTGTGTTCTTATTTCTCAAGTTTTATGATAGATTCATAAAGTTAACAGGATCTAGCATAAAATGATAATGGAAACTCTAGAACTGGAGTACCTAGTGCCCTTCAGGTATTAACTAGGTGACCAATTAACACAATTCTATTAATTTTCTTTCTCAAGAAAATTTTAACTAAGCTAGTCAAAGGAGAGTTCTGATTGTTTTCTAAGTTGGAGTTGATTGATCCAAGTTGCTTGTTTTCTGCTGGTACGAATCATTCGGCATGATATGTAAGATGTAAAATATCATAATTCAATAAGACAAAATCCTCCTGCTTCAAAATTTTCCTTCTGTACTGTCTTCTCCTCTGACAAAAGGATCCCTCAAGCCATGTTTGAAGTTTAAAACTCCTACTTTCTTTGGCTTTACTTTTAGAATACTTCCTCATTGGAAAGCAAATTTAAAACCGTGTTTAAAAAAAATAAAATTAAGTGTTTAAAATTTTATATATGTCTGCAGGTCATTCTGTCTGCAATAGTAAAACCATGAGAGTATGGAGGATGTTTATAAGTTTATGGGGTAAAACATCTTTTCAGTTACATGATAAATGATTTATCAGAATTTTGACAACTTAGAAATGCTCTTCCTTCCAGATATCTGTAAAATTTAGAAAATTTCCTCACAGAAGCCCTATGGTCATCATCCAAAAGTGAGTCACCTGGATTCTTTAGTAGTTTCCCTATGTACCTGAATAAACCTACCTCAATTTGTAGACTCTTCACGCTTTGTCTTCATCTGTCTTTGGAAAACTCATGAGGTTTTATCTCAGTGCAAATTAAGCCTCAAGGAAGTTATGACATGTAATGTATAAGCTGTATGACCATGTAATGCTTCTAGAGTTCAGGA
This sequence comes from Aegotheles bennettii, assembly GCA_013398125.1. NCBI lineage: Eukaryota > Metazoa > Chordata > Aves > Caprimulgiformes > Aegothelidae > Aegotheles > Aegotheles bennettii. Next base: position 21,021 of record VZRW01006044.1, on the reverse strand, counting down.
CTCATGTTTTTTTACCTCAGAGCTAGTGATAGTGGCCAAAAGCATTCTTGAAAAATATTTTTTTTATCACAAATTTTAAAAACATGTAAGAATATGCATTTCTAAATAGCCACAATCCTTCATCTATATTTAGTGTCTTAGTTTTACTTTACTGCAAGCTCTGTTAAGCATTTTTTGGGTTTTTTTTTTGAGTTGGCCAAGCAGATCCATTTTATATTCCTTTGACTCAGACCTGTTGTGCTTTTTCTTTTAAGTTGTTAGTCTACTTTCATCCCTCTCAAAGGAAAGCTGGGCTTATGGCTATGCTTAGACTGTATGACACAATTTTGCATTTCATTTTCAATATCAAATCTATCTAGCCAAACAGTCAGGCTATTGTTGATTGACCTGAAAGGAATCTGCACAACAGTACAAAAGGAGGTAGTTAGGAGGTAATGTTTGAGGTATGAGCTGTAGGAGGTGATATCTACGGACAAGACACTACTATGTAGATACACAGAATTACTTTGAGACAGCTCTAGAAATTCTTGTTGTGTTGATGTAATGTGGTATTCTTGTATTAAAGCTCTAATTATTCCCGTAGATATGTTGGTCATGCCATTCTGTTAGTTTTCTAAATTAAACAAATGGATCTCTCAGGCTTTGCTTTCACAAATAATTATGGAAAGGAAGGAAGTGGGATTTTTTTTTCCTTCATACTAACTCAGTTATTCTGACTCTTTGCCCCTGGAAGCACAAAACACAAGACTTACCTCATTTCAGTTTGCTGAGCTATGGATGTTTCACCTTGATACAGTTTTCTGGAGAATTAAGACAGATTGCAATTGTGCACTGAAGTCAAAAAGGTTGGTTTGTTTCTCCCTCCCCTCTCCCAGTTCACTAGTGGTGAAAATGTCAAAATACATTTTAATTAGTTGTAACACAGCCTTTTTCATGTTTACCTGAAATTTTTCTTTCCTCAGTTCTGTTGAACATCCAGTCAGCTATTTCCAGGAGAATACTGATGTGATATTTTCTCACTATTTGGCCAGGTAGCTCAGTGTCTTTTTGGCTTTATAATTCAGTGCTTCCAAGAGGGAGAACATTGTAGACTGATAAAATGGATCATTTGATGATTTAACATGCACTCAAAAAAATCAAATGGTTCCAATGACACCTTCAGATCATTTGAAAAAAGCAGTTTATTCAGACAGTCGAGAATGTATGCTGTTACAGCTACAAAAATAACTTTCAAATGCCAAACTAGTGCAGGAGAGATGAAACTTGCAGATGCATGAGAGGAAGTTTGAGTAGTATAGCTAATAATAAAAAAAAAGAGTGAGGGAGTGCACGCAGAACACTTTGACTGGAAACTGGTCATCCTACATTTTGTATTGATACTTCTTGTATTCTGCTGCAGTAATGCAGTTTCTGTCAGATTTGAAATGGTACAAAAGATAACTAAGCTATGAAATATGGGTTTCCAGCTGCCTTTGAGATATATTCAGAATTCTGTACACCAGTGTATTCAGCATGTACCATGGTCCTAAGGTACTTTAGAGGATTTTGTGCTCTATTACAACATCACATATAATATATATAACAAATATCTCCTCCTAGTTCATAGTATAGTGAAGAAGACCATGATTCTAATGTGTAGTTGCTAAAATGCAAAGAAACTCAGGAATTTTCAGTTTTCTGAAGAGCAGTTACAGGACTCTAGAAAGTTATAGAAGATCTTACTTTTAAGGAAGAATGAAAGTTATATTCTAATATTAAGTTCAGAATCTGACATCTCTTTCTCAAAAATATACATAAAATAGGATCATAAAATTGTTTAGGTTGGAAAAGGCCTTTAAGATCATTGAATCCAACCATTAACCTAACTCTACTAGCCTAGCTCTACCAAGCCCACTCTTAAACCATGTCCTTAAGTACCATATCTATACAACTTTTAAACTTGTACCAAGATGGTGATTCAATCACTTCCTTGGGCAGCCTGTTCCAGTGTTTGACAACTCTTTCAGCAAAGGTGATTTTCTTAATAGCCAACCTGAATGTCCCCTGGCATAACGAGGCATTTCCTCTTGTCCTATTGCTTGCTTATTGGGAGAAGAGATTGACATCCATGTCTATACAACCTCCTTCCAGGTAATTCTAAAGAGTGATGAGGTCCCCCCTGAGCCTTTTTTTATTCAGGCTAAATAGCCCCAGTTGTCTTAGCCAATCCTCATAAGGTTTGTTTTCCAGACCCTTCACCAGCCTTGTTGCCATTCTCTGGACACACTCCAGCACCTCAATGTCCTTCTTGTAGTGAGGGGTCCAAAACTGAACACAGTATTCCATGTGTGGCCTCACCAGTGCTGAGTACAAGAGGACAATTACTTTCCTAGTCCTGCTGGCCACGCTATTTCTGATATAAACCAGAATGCTGTTGGCCTTCTTGGCCACCTGGGCACACTGCTGGCTCATATTCAGCGAGTAGTCCATCAATATCCCCAGGTATCTTTCTGCTGGGCAGCTCTCCAGCCACTTTTCCGCAAGACTGTAATGTTGCATGGGGTTGTTGTGAGCAAAGTGCAGGACCTGGTACTTGGCCTTGTTGAAGCTCATGCAATTGACCTCAGCACACCAATCCAGCCTGTTCAGGTCCCTACATAGAGCCTTTCTGCCCTTGAGGAGATCAACACTCCCACATGGTGTCATCTGCAAACTTACTGAGGGTGCACTCTATTCCCCTCATCAAGATAATTTATAAAGATATTGAAAAGGAGTGGCCTCAATACTGAACCTGTTGTGAGCAGTCACCAGCTGGATTTATCTCCATTCACCACTACTCTTTGGGCCTGACTGTCCAGCCAGTGTTTGACCCAGCAGAGTGTACACCTGTCCAAGCCTTGGGCAGCCATTTTTTTCTGGAGAAAGTCATGGGGAACAGTGTTGAAGACTTTACTGAAGTCCAGGCAGACAACATCCACAGCCTTTCCCACACCCATTAAGCAGTTCACCTTGTCATAGAAGGAGTCTGGCTGCCCATGGCTTGGATGAATATACATTTTGCTGGGTGAAAAACTGGCTGGAAGGATGGGCCCAGAGAGTTGTGGTTAATGGAACTAAATCCAGTTGGCGACCGGTCACTAGTGGTGTTCCCCAGGTCTTGGTGTTGAGGCCAATTCTGTTTAATATCTTTATTGATGACCTAGATGAGGGGATTGAGTACCACCAGTAAGTACCAGGTCCTGCAATTAGGTCACAACAACCCCAGACACCAATACAAGGCTCGGGGAAGAGTGGCTGGAAAGCTGCTCAACAGAAAGGGACTTGGGGGTGCTGGCTGACAGCCAGCTGGATATGAGCCAGCAGTGTGCCCAGGTGGCCAAGAACACCAATGGCATCTTGGCCTGCATCAAGAGCACTGTGGGCAGCAGGAATAGGGCAGTGATTGTCCCGCTGTACTCGGCACTGGTGAGGCCACACTTTGAATACTGTGTTCAGTTTTGGGTTCCCTTATTTAAAAAAAGACATTGAGGTGCTGGAGCACGTCCAGAGAAGGACAACAAAGCCGGTGAACAGAGGGGAAAACATGTCTTATGAGTCTCAGGGAGGACCTCATTGCTCTCTACACCTACCTGAAAGGAGTTTATAGTGAGGTGGGGGTCAGTCTCTTCTGCTGTGCCCATAGTGAACGGATGAGAGAAAACAACTTAATTGCAACAGGGGAGGTTCTAATTAGACATTAGAAAAAATTTTCACTGTCAGGGTGATTAGGTATTGGAATAGGTTGCCCAGGGAGGTGGTGGAGTCATCGTCCCTGGAGGTGTTCAAGAGGTGTCTGGATGTGGTGTTGGGTGATATTGTTTAGTTGTGATGTAGGTTGGACTGGATGATCTTAAAGTTTCCTTCCAACCATGATGATTCTCTGGTTCTATAAGATCAAGTTCATCCATCAGGACTTGTCTTTCATGAACCCATGCTGTCTGGTTCTGATCGTTTTGTTGTCCTGTAAATCCTGTGTAATGGCACTCAAGATGATTTGTTCCATATTCCACATGGAATAAGTCATGTTATACAGCATAGCAGAACACCTCAGGATGCTTGAAATTGATATATATATGACAGTCTTTTTGGAAAGCTAGGAGACCATGAGGCCTATGAAAACAATGGTAATATATAATTTTCTTTTTTTGGTATAAAAGGCATTTAAAAACAAACTCACATTTAATAAATATAATAATCAGGGATTACTAAAGGAAAAATCACTTATTTTCAGTCCATTCTCTTTGAATGCATATAACAATACTACTTTTTTAAACTCTAATATCAGTCTATACCTTAAAAAAGAACACAAAAGTGATTGTTATTTAGAAAATCTTTAATTTTCTAAAATTAAGATTAATTAAGTTTAATTGTCAGATAACATTCACAATTTTCACTTCATTTTGATCTCCATCACTATAGAACAATTTTAGATTTGTTTCAGACTGACATTAGTCTAGACTTGTTTTAATTTTACTAATGAAATGCTTTTTACTAATTTTTGGTGAGCACTAAAAGGACTTTAATTTGCTACTATTTGATGTGAAGGAAATGTGTAACACTGAAAGTAACTTGCATTCTGTTTTTCTGTGTTTTGTCATCAGTCTTTGTTTTCCTTCGTAGTGGTATAACGCTTTATATAAAACTTGAAAGAGTTCTTTCCTTCTTATGGCAAAGATGAAAGAAAAAATGGTAGAAAACGCTTTATTTGCTTTTGTATAGGTCATGCCCAGTGAGAGAATCCACCTTCGGAGAATGAGAATACTAATTTGTGAAACAGATTTATAGCAGATATTCATTTTTAGAAGAATAAGCAACAATTTTCTTAGTGGTTTTTAACTTTTCTAAAGTAAAGGTTTTCTGCCTGAAAGATAATTTCATGGAGACAGCTTTCTAATTTATTTGTTACTTCCACTGTTTTTAAAGCATGACTCATACATCAGAAATTGTTTTTGTCCATGGAGATTTTTGAATTCTTGGCAATTAAATAGCTGTTTTCAAATGGACCCATTAGCATTACAAAATCTGAAACAGCTATTGAATTTACTAAAATTGCATTAATTGTATTCATGCTAGTTGAAATATGTCTATTCTTACTTTGGAAATAATTTCAGAAAGAAATATGCATTATATAAGGGTCAGAAATGTGCAATACATTCCAAAACATGGAATGCATAGGTTCTTAAATCCTTAACTCTCTCTGTGAATACATTATGCAATTTCAAAAGAAATCCTTTTGTGACATTATGTTGCTTTGATGGATGCCAGAAAAAGGCAAAATAGATTTCTGGATTGTTCACATTACAAATTTGAAGAGCTGACAGTCCCCATTGGCCTTTCAAATGTATTTATATCTAACAGTCCTAGAAAAACAGCTTTAGTTTGCTGGTAATATTATTGTTATAAGAATATCTGAGAGTTTCAGACATATATGTGGATAATACATTACTGTACATATCATGCCTTTAGATATTCAGCATAACTTTTAAGCTATAAATGTATTTTTTCTTAATGGAACATTTCACATTGAAACTGGAATAATGTATGTTGAACTTCGACAAGTTTCAGCAATAAGTAAATCTTGTAACTGTGTGCCATTCATTCTTGGTAACTGGAATTATTAAGGAACAAATAATTCCTTTTACCTAGACTACTTTTACTACCTTTTCATGGAAAGTTGAAGCAGGAAAAGATTGTCTTACCATAAACAAAGTGGCAGCCTGTCAGACAGATACATTTGTTTTATACATGGTAAGAGAAAATGTATGACAGTGTAAAGATGAATAAAGGTTTTATCAGCATCAGCACTGGGTGGCTACATCAGTCACAAGTGACAAACTCTTTAATCAGCCTTATAAGTCATCCCTTACACATGTCAATAAAAGATAGAAAATAAACCTTACTCTGGCAGTTATTAAATTCTGCATGTGTTGCATGTTGTCTCAGAGGCTTGGGATAGTTTGATAGTTCCAGAACAGCTGAGCAAGTAGTTGGAACACAGATGAGTATGTGAAAATTGCCTGAAAAAATTTGGAATGATAAAATATATTTTAATCAAAGTATTGTAAATTGATAGAAATTTGGGTATTATATTTTTGCCTCTGCTAGCAATCAAAATAATCTTTTCCAGACACTCATGTAATTTTACTGCCATTAGAAATAAACCTAATGTTGTCTTTCTTCTATGACATGAATTTAACCATGAATTTTGATAAACTATATTCTTAGAAACTTCTGCTGACTAAGCAGTGGGGCAAAGCTCTGGCATAAATTACAATACTTTGAAGTGGTGCAAGTTTGGTTTTCCTCTGAAAGCAGATGAACTAATTTTACATTCTACTCTTCTTATCAATATAAGTATTGGACAGATTAATACTGACAAGTATGAAATTAATTTATAATATTTTAATATTGTCGTAAAAAATTTGAATCAGAAGTGTACAAAGGGTGAAATTCAATATTAGTGTTCATGTGACAGATTTTTAATACATCTCAGATTCAAATCTGTAGCTTGATGTTTCAAGTAATTAGATTTCTATATTAACTTCAAGCAAAATTACTTTTATACAATTATTTCTGAAGAATTGTTTTAGAAATTTATTTAGTATTTTTCCCCATACTTAAATATTTTTTTCTAGCTCTTAAGATGACAGTCATGAATCAGGTCATATTTTAAGTCCTGCGTATATTTACTTCTCTACTACTGTTTATGTTTGGCTTTTGGCTTTCATACATTAACACTGTGTTTCTACATAAGGGACATGAAGAACACTAGTAATATATGTATTTTGAAATGTCATTGGCGTCTCTTAGGGAAAATCAAGTTTTGGTAGTTTCACACAGCTGGTAATTTGAAGATAGGCTATACATTTTGGAATTTGATGCTCATCTTTTCTAATTACACGCTGAAGTATGCATGATAACCAGCACAGATGCTTGTGATTTTGTAAAGAGAGTATATGCATTGTCTAAGACATACTGTAAAGAATACCTCAATAGAAGAAAATTCTAAATTCAAACTTTTTAACTTTAGAAGGAAAGGACAAATACAAACAGCAGTAAACTTACCTACTTAAGATATGTGTATATATATATAAATAGAGTAGTCTATCCTTTGCTTTAATATACTGTAAAAGAATATACAGTTTTGAGAAGTTTGAAAATTAACTTTCAGAATTAACTACATCAGATGATTACTGTAAAATATTATAACGAAATTTTAAAATATATAATAATTTTATGACCAATGCTACTATTTGTAATGATGCTAGTTATAATGAAATACAACCATGTCTACATCAGCAGTGGTGGTTTACTGTTATAGTATCCATTAAATATTTATTTTGTACAGGAAATTATATAGTTTTACTCTTGTGGCTTCTTGTCATTTCTTAGGTATCAGAGAAATGTGTTTCAAATTGTTATTCTACTTCCATAGACCATCCATTCAAACAGCAGAGGCAAATGTAGCATTCAGATTTTCACAATCTAATAATTGAATTTCTAGGAGATGGACTGGCTTGTAAGTTTTTGAAGTAAAAAGAAATTTCCCCTGTTCTTATTCACAACATATTTTACATAAGTATAACTTATTTTTATTAGGAACTTCGGCTGTTTGAATCATTTCTGAGGTTATTAGGAGTGGGAAAGCACAGTTATATGTCAAACCTCAGACTCTTTCTTAAAAGAAATTGTTAAAGCCAAAACATAAGTTTCATGATTTATGTTTTTTTTTTCTTAACTGTTGACTTTTAGAAACAAGAGCAGTACACATTTTTCTACAACCTCCAAGGATGCTCTTGAGAAAGTAAGTTTTCTGGAAAAGAAACCTGAGGTAACATAGCCCAGTAAAGTAAAATTTTTGCTACCATCAGTAAAGTCCCCAGGCTAGATGTTGACCTTATAGTACAGGACCTCACTTGTCTGAACTTCTTGGCCTGAGCTTATTTTAGTTTTTTGATATTTAACAGCTGTCTAATGACCATGTGGCTTTTATCTAATTAGGGTTTTTTTTCTAAAATTGATAAAATAGGAGTAACAAGAAGTTATATGTAGAATGAACTTTGACCCTAGAAAGCTAGTGCAACAACATAAAAGAGGCCAGTCATTAAATGATACTAGAGGTGCCAAGGCTGTTAGCAATTCACCAATGGTGAATTATGGATACAAATGCAAATTTATAAAAAAAAAATCACCGTTTTACTGGTAACAAAATATAAATAATGAGTATCTAACTCATGTTCAACATATGATACCTAACAAAGTCAAAAGTAAAATGAGTTATGGTCTGGTGCAGACAGAGTATGAAGCATGTCAAAAAAACCAGGAACGCAAGTGGACCTTAGGTTGATGAGAAGGAACCATGAATATCATGCTAGACCTGGAAAAGTGAAGGAAGAACACCCATCATTAAACACCATACTTCTCCCTGTGAAAGTTTCACTCTGACAACTCATTGTAATCCCTCCCTGACACCTCAAGGTGGAAGCCGTCACTCAGCCTTAGGACCTGAAGGAGCATTGGAAGGATGAACATAGCACCAGAGGATATTAATCAAATTATTTGTTCTGGGAGTGTTAGTATCAGTGTACCTGACCTAATAATAAACTTTTTTGTGTTTTGGTTATGCCATTAAAACTTTTGATTAAACTAGTAATACATTCTTGGCTTCACTTGTATCTAGTATATTTATATGCTTGTCCATCACAGTATTTTGTGTATAATAATATACTCACATTATAATTTTAGAAAATACTTATAAACAGGTAACAAAAGGGAACAAGAGGGTGTTGGTTCAAATCTGGGGCATCCTTACAAGAAACGTGCTGAATTTCTAAGAATCTGCATTATCTAGTTAAATTCTGTTAATTTTTCTGATGATCTGGAAAAACAATATTCACAACCTATCTCTAAATGAAATTATTTAAATAATATTGCTGATATTTTAGACTAATATTTTGTGAGAGTTGCTGATAAAACTATTTAAGGGATTGAAATTTTACATAATCGGATCATCTTCTAGAATAGTAAAAGTCCGGTAAAACACAGAACAGAAATGGTCAAGCATATCTTTTGAAAATAAGTTACTGCAAGATGTGTGTCAGGTGCTAAGATACTGTATTAAGTACTTAGTTATGATATTGAAGACTGAGTCCTGACCAATAAATTCAAATAATTGAAGAGTTTGAACTTGATGGGACTAGCTTCTCCAAATCCTTTCCATAAATAAAAGATAAGGATGTACCAGACCTTCTTACTCTTTTTCATAATACTGCTCCTCCCTCCTTAAAAGCAGTATATTCAATGGAGATACTTATCTTAATCTGATCAGGATGAACAACTCTAATCCAGACTAAATACATCCAGTCTTACTATGGTGTCTACAAAGCCCAACATAGATTGTGACTTTAAATGTTATGCAAGACCTCCAATATAAAGCCAAAAAAAAACCCCAAAACAAAACAACCTGTGTGGTTGTGTGATTGTTATCTGCTTACTGGAGTTACAACATGACACCACACATTGAGGTATTTGTATATATTAACAAATTCTCCCCTCAACCTTCTCTTCTCCAAGCTGAACAGTTCCATCCCTCTCAGTCTTTCATTGTATGGGAGATGCATTTACTATCTTAATCATCTTAGTGGCCCTCTTCATTGGACTTTGTCCTGTATGTCCATGTCTCTCTTGTACTGCAGATTCCAGAACTGGACACAGTACTCCAGGTGAGGCCTCACCAGTCCTCAGGAGAGGGGAAGGATCACTTCCGTCAACCCAATGGCAATATATTGCTTAATGCAGGCCAGCATACCATTTTCTTTGCAGCAAATGCACATTGCTGGCTCATGTTCAACTTAGTGTCCACCAAGATCTCTACGGTCTTATCTACAAAGCTGCTTTACAGCTGGGTGACACCGAATATATATTGATGCATGAGGTATTCCTTCCCATTTGCAGAACTTTGCGCTTCTCCTTGTTGAACTTTCTGTCAGCTCATTTATCCATCATATCAAGGTCCCTCTGGCCTTTCAGCCACTCCTCCCAGTTTTTTGTCATCATAAACCTGCTGAAGGTACATTCTGCCCCATCATCAAGATCATTAAGGCAGATGTTAAACAGGACTGGACTCAGTAGTGATTCCTGAGGTACATCACTAGTCCCTGGCCTCCAACTAGACTTTGTGTCACTGCTGAAGGAGCTTGTCAACCAGCCAAATTGTATTTCTGGAAAAAAAGTCCTTCCTGGCTAAGCAGTTGTATCTTCTGATTCAAAGAAATAGGGCAAAAAAATTCTTCAGTATGATAAGAAAACATTATCTTTTCAACATGCATCACCTAATTAACAAAAAAAAAATAAAAGTAGTCTGAAAATACTATTATTCAGGGAAGTAGTGGCATGTGAGATTTCAAGTGCCTATAGAAGTCTCTCTTTATGGTATGGAATGAATGTGTTTTTCTCAGGTGACAGATGTAATAAAACACGAAGAAGCTAAAAGTAAAACAACATCCAATTGCTACAGGGAATAGATTCTATAAAAACACATTTCAAAGCTATTATTTTTTAGTTTGTAAACTGTCACTTTACCTCTTGATTTTGTGGTGACATAGGTGGAAAAAACCCTTCTGTTCCAAACCTTTCAAGTCAAAGAATTTTCATACCCTGACATAAGCTATTGAACTGTTCACAGATCATGAAACAGGGTGACATGACTGATAGCACTCAAGAAGACCAGTTGTAGTTCAAAAGCTCACTCTAAATAAAAGAGAAGAAAAATATTGTCTTCTCAAAAGCTATATTAAAGTACTGTAGGATTGATTCAATGCTCCTTAAGAATGCATACAGGAGACATCACATAAATTACCATATATAAACTGTCTTCATTAAGATTCACTAATTGAATCTGAATTTAATTAATTTAGATTAAAACACTAAGCCAAAAAATCAAACAGAATTTTCTATGCTGAATTAGCAGCTGTTGTAGGTTGAACTTGGCTGGCTGTCAGATGTCCACCAAACTACTCTTTTAGCTTTCCTCCTCAACAGAACACGAGGAGAAAATAAGATGAATAGATCATGGTTTGAAGTAAGAATAGGGAGATCACTCACCAATTACTGTCAGGGGCAAAACAGACTGAACTTCAGAAATTAAACGAATTTATTGCCGGTTAATAGGAGAGTAGGATAGCAAAAAAACCCCCAAACCAAAACCAGCTTCGCCCAGCGTTCCCTTTTTCCTGGGCTCAATTTCACTCCTGACTCTTCTGCCCCTTTTCCCTGAGCAGGGTAGGGGGATGAAGAATGGGCATTGCAGTCACTTCGTAATTCTTCTTCTCTGCCATTTCTTCCTACTCAAACTCTTCCCCTGCTCCAGCGTGGGGTCCCACCCATGGGAGACAGTCCTTCATGAACTGCTCCAACATCAGTCCATCCTACAGGCTGCAATTTTTCAATAACTGCTCCAGCATGAGTCCTTTTCATGGCATGCAGTCCTTCAGGAAGAGACTGTTCCAGCGTGGGTCCCCCATGGGCCACAGGTCCTGCCTGAAAACCTGCTCCTGCATAGGGTCTCCATGGGCTGCAGCTGCCTTCAGGGCACATTCACCTGCTTCAGCGTGGCATCTTCCATGGGCTTCAGGGCAGATATCTGCTTCAACATAGTCCTCCATGGGCTGTAGTGGGACAACCTGTGTCACCATGAGCTGCAGGGGAATCTCTGCTCTAGCACCTGGAGCACCTCCTCCCTCTCCTTCTTCACTGATCTTGGTGTCTGAAAGTATGTTTTTACCACATTTTTTCTACTCCTTTCTCTGACAGCTGCTGCACAGTGTTTTTTTTGCTTTCTTAAATACATTATCATAGAGGTGTCACCAGCTTCACTGATTGGCTCAGCTTGGGAAAGAAGTGGGTCCATTTTGAACTGGCTGAAACAGGCTTTGTCCAATATGGGGGCAGGTCCCATTGTCTTCTCACAGAAGACACCCCTGACTATCCCTCCTTGTTGTCAAAGCCTTGCCATGTAAACCAAATACAGAGGATCAAGTCTAAACAATGTCCCGTATAGACTCTAATTTAAATGGTTAACTCAAATTATCTTATTGAGCAAGAAATACATATTTTTTTTGTATGATGTAGACTCACTTAACAAGTAGCCATTTCTGTAAGAATTCCCTAGGTACTTCTTAACAAAAATATTTTTTGTTGGTTTCTGGTGTGCTTTATGTCAGAAAAGGTCACAAATCAATTGAGAGCTTAAGGATCAGAGAAGAGACCAACAATGGTGACACCATAGTAAATGTTTGCTGTACACTACCTGTGAGGAATTATATAAAGTCATTTTAAACAGTTGAAGAAAACTTCATGCTCACAAGGCATCATTCACATAGGGTATACCATTCACCCCAATATCTGATGGAAGGGCAATGTTACAGACGCAAACACTCTAGGGGACTTCTGAAAACTACTAAGGACAGTTTCTTGATGCATGGTCTATGGGAGAAGATTTGCTGGACCTGTTACTCATGAATAAGTAAAAACTGATTGGTGGTGGGCTTATTTGTGATAGCCTTGATTATAGCAATGAGACAGGAGATTCTGAGATCCTGAGAAAAATGAGCAAAAAAAAAATAATTGTAGAATTACAACCATCAACTTCTGGAGAGTAGATTTGGGCTTCTTTAGGGATCTGTTTTTTGAGGTCTCATGAGAGACTGGCCTTAAGAGTGAAAGAGTGTTGAAGAGCTGGTTGATTCTCCAGGACAACATCCTCAAAGAACATTGACATGCAGAAAGTTGACCAGGCAAGGCAGAAGACCTGCATAGATGAACAGGATGTCCCTAACTGAGCTCCAATTCAGGAAGAAAGTGGACCACCTGGAGGACCACAGAGACATTGCTCACCTGTGCTGGGTTGGAGATCAGAAAGCAGAAGTTGAGTAGGAGGCGGCACTCACAAGAGAGGTGAAATGGGGGCTTCTAGAAGCACACTGGCAAAGGGAAGGCTAAGGTTGAGAGAACTCATCAGTTTTAAATAGGGAGTCTAAGGGAGATCTTGCTGACTTCAGTTACTGAATGGGAGGTTGTAATGAAGACAAAGCTAGACTCTTCTCAGAGGTTGTACGATGGTTGTATGGCAAGAGGCAATGGGCACAAACAGCAACATGATAAATTCTGATTAGATATGAAAAAAAATTTTTACCATGAGAGTGATCAAACATTGGAATGAGTTGCACAAAAAGACTGAAATCTTAATCCTTGGAGATAGTGAAAAAGAGAGTAAAATCATCTAAGTGGACCTGAGAAGACAGGGATTAGACTAGAGGACCTCTGGAGGTTCCTTCCAAAGTATTTTTTTAAATTAAATTATACAATTAAATTGCATTTGTACAGTCCTATGATCTGGACACAAATATCCAGAAATACCCCTCCCATACTAGACACTCTTGTATTGGTCTTAATGTCTCAAAATTCAACAGTAATTTCAGGGAAGAACATAATGGGGCAGATTATACTTTGGCATTACTACCATTAGTTAGACTAGCTACAAGGGGACAAAACTGATTTATATCAGTCAACTATCTTATTTGCTGACTAAAATTCAGTATGTTTTCCTTTTCTTCTGAAAATGAGCTTGGCAAAAGATGAATTAACTGATAAGTAGTCAATCAACAGATTTAAACTCTCTTCAAAATTTAATTGATGTAAAGTTTACTTGCCAATCTTTTCTAAAAGTACCCAGGATGCATAAAGAACTTTGTAAAAAGCTGTACAGTTTTACTACTATTGCTTTACTTCAATTAGCTTTGAAGTTTCTGAAACTGTAGTGGAAAAATAATAATAAATTAAATTTTAACAAAAATAAGATACTGACAGTACTAATTTTTCAGAACACAAATTTGCTAGTTAAATCACACACAGAAATAAAAAAACATAATTTAGTAAAAGACATTTCCCCTTCCTGAGTGTCTGAAAATTACTCAGAAAACCAAGGGATCCTTGGTTTTCTTTGAATAAGGCCATTTTCCATTAGATCAAGATCTAAACAAAAGGTCTTTTTAGAAAATAAAAGGTCATCAGATGTTGTAATTTAACACAAAAAGCTCAGATATATAAGAGGAGCAATAAGGGGTGTATTTTGTACAGTTAATAAAAATTTACATTTTTGCCAAGCATGTGTGATATTACTGGTTCATGTGCCTGCGCTGGCTGTTTATGTATGTATCACAATAAATTAATTAAATACTTGTAATGTTTTCAGACTGGGCCTATTAAAATTAATGAAAACCACATATGAAATTGAAGTGAAGACTTTTATCTGTGTTTTCATCTAGGTCTATACTGCAGAGCTATGTGTTCTCCTGAAGCGTTTGAACCAGTGAGGAGTTAGACCTACTGCATTCTTTACATCTATGGTAAAAGTTATTATCCTTTGCAGTTGTGATCTGCTTAAAATGGACTCTAGGATTATTTCAAGCTACAATATCTAACTGATCTCTTGTTGTTGGCATGTGATGAATAGACGTAACAGTTATTCTGTCAAGGGATAAAGACAAGCAAGGGTAAGTCCCTTTTTTTAACTGGTCTGCCGGTGTGAATAGTACAAAGTTTCAACTAGCACCTATCCAAGGTATGTTTAATGATATGTGGGTTTCTGAAAAGAGAGAAAAACTCCCCTAAATGTTCTACTAAAGTAATTCAAATATATGAGCTGCAAAATGTTTCCTATCAGTGTATCCACTTTAGAATTCAACCACTGTAAAGATGCAGATAAAGAAAGCCATGCATACTTCCAAAATAAATTATTGTATGATTAATGTTATTTGTATATTTTATAGTTTTTAATAATAACTTTTAAATGCAATGTGCAACAAGAATACTAGTCCTTAGAAACAGAATATTATACAACTAAAGTCCCATAGGTAGGTGCTCTATACCATGCTCCATTAATGATTGTGGTTTTGACATTCTGGTTATTTCCATAGCTGGATTTCTATCTGTCCTGTAATCCATGTTTTTTATTTTTGATCCTTTAGATATATATTTCTTTCTGTGTGGTTCATGCTTTGATTAAAGTTGACTCTGCTTTAAACTGTGTTTGATCAAGAAGAAAACTGTCCCTGTCTAATTATATGATTCTGAGCCTTTCTTCCCCACTAAAGTGCAGTCACTTAACAGGGAAAAGAGTTTCAGGCACAAAGATGACAAGATGCACATATATCTGTATCTGCTTTTATTGAAAACATGGTTCTAAACACTAAACTAAAAGACTTAGTTTCTGCCTTATCTGCAGAACAGCTGCCCAGACTCTTTCCTAACACGATCACCAGAGCTTTTTTTTTTTTTTTAAAAAAAATAATTTTATTTTATTTTAATGTCTGGGCACAGACAGGAATAATTCTTGCTGCATTACCACTGCAATTTTATGCGGTGCTTTTTCCACTGGGTGAGTTCTTGCATATCTGTTTTCCTTTTTCCTACTTCACCTTGACAAGCCATTTTTCATTTCCTGTTTTCATGTCCAGACTTGAGTCACCAGGGGAATCTCTCTACCTGGAGGTAAATAAGCACTGCTCTGGGATCCTCTGGAGAACCTTGTCAGGACTGTGCTTGGTCATTCTAATAGATGACTACAGATGTAACTGTCATCATACAGCTGTCATTTGCACTTAGAAAACCAAATGACCTTCATTCTGACCTCTGATTAGGTACTATAATGCATAATGCTTAAGTAATTTATCTTTTATGGTTACTGATTAGATGTAAATCTAGAATAATCCTTACAGTTTAGTTTATTCCTCATTTTTCCTTCACTCAGTCACTGAAAGGGAGAAAGACTGCTGGAAGTGTACTACCCATGAGGGGTTTTTTTGTTTGTTTTAATTTCAGTCCTGATTTACTTAAGCTTTATATGGTCACCTTTGAGGACAACTGAGTATTATTTTTACTTTGGAACTCTTACATGGCTTTCTATTTTCATCTTTTTTAGAGTGATACTTTTGAAATAGTAAGCTGTCATGCTCACTTGAGGAGGACTTTGACACAAAGAACACAATACAGATTTCTCAGAAATCATGTTTAAGTGCTTTTCTTTTTGGCCATAGATAGTGCTGTCTGCCACAATTCTGTGTTTCACATTCATAGAGCTAATATGGGTTAAGACAATTTTACGCCAATCTAATGGTCATTGTCATGCATTATTTCTTGAAAGATCCATGTAAGGAAGCAAGACCAAACAAGCTCCAGTATTTCAATTGCAGATATACTGAAGTGAGATACATAATGATTTTACAAATACTAGCTTTTAATAATTCTGGATAGAATAATTTATTCCTCTTTTCCTAACAGGTTTGGGAAATCCTGGTGCAAAGTATTTTATCTCTTAAATCCACAGTCATATCTTTCCAGTTTCATAATGAAATCAGACAATATAACAAACAATAAGGGCTTCAGTAATCTTTGCAGATAAGGATTTTTAAAGATAGACCATAAAAGTAGCATCAAAGGAGCACATGAAGATTCTCAAGTAGTCAAATATTAAATGATGGTAATTTAAAAATCTACAAATAATTTAATACCTGAAATGAAAAATAAATTAGGAAAAATATAAGCCTTATTCCTATTGCCAAGTGCAAGTGATTCAATGGCAACCTTGAAACCCAGTTTCTGCAGCATTGTATGAAAAAATCTTATGAATACTTACGCAGCATTTAAAAAGGGTCACTGACCTGAAGCTTGCAAAACTGCCATGTGTTGTTAAGTGGGCTTTAAATTAAAGATAAAAAAATAAAAGGGAACTGTCACATAGTACGGAAGAAATGACATGATCTCCCAACCCACAGAAAAAGACAACGTTGAATGCATTAACTATGTTTTGTTTCAGAACAGAAACGTGAATATTAATATTATAAAATGTCTAGATAAAGAGAAAAACAAGAACAATAAATTTTATTATATGATGGACCTGTTCTAGCATGAATAATAACTTTGTGGTAATTTTTCATAAATGGATCATCAGTATGTACACATAATAAACTTTGTAAAAAGCATCACAAAAGCAACTATATTATAAAGATGCTGTATATCAGAAAGGAGAACAAATAAAATTATGGAATCTCATTGGAAATTCTTTGGTTTATTACCAAGAAAAGGAAAACAGAACTTAAGGAGCACAATTTTTTTCTCCAACTAACCTAACTAACTAAATTAACTGTTTACAATATAACTATCTGACTATCTGCTAGCAAAGAGAGTCAAACTAAGAAGTAATGCTTCTGAATAGATGTTTTTTTCTCATTCAGGGAAACGATTGTTCTTAAAATATAATGTAAGTCATCATACTGATATAAAAATATTTTTAAATACAATCATTGTTTTTAATTAAAATAGATTTTGAAAAGTTCTTGGGAAGATTATGATCTATAACAAGTGAAATTAACTTTTTAAAAAATAGTACTGTGTTGCCATGTGAATCATTAGTTATTGGCTTTAATTGAGAAAATGGCTAGGTATTCCAAAAGAAACTATAACTGAAGTAAAACACACTACAAAACCTTGAACAAAATCTATATCAAAAGGAACCTTGTTCTGACAGTGATAGCTTCCTGCACAAAAACTCAACTTAGTCCAAATAAGTTTAAGATGTACAGAAAGAATTATTTTTTTCCTCTGATTAAACTGAGTTTTATTAATTATTTCAAATATATGTGTGTGTGTGTGTACAGGTATATCTTTGTATACTCATCTTAATATATGCTCACTGTGGCACATCAGTCTCATCTTAAGCATGCTTTTGTTAATTGACTTGCCTTCAAACAGGTTAAAAATGAGCTATGACTCAATTCTGTGACACAATCAAAATTGGTCACAGAAGACATCCAAACAGACTCATTTGTCTACCAGTATTTCCAGTCTATCTGTCACTGCAATAAGTAGGCACGCATTATAACGCTTAAGAGAAGTTAAAGCTCAGTGTGGCCAGTAGGACCAGGGAAGTTATTTCCCCCCTGTACTTGGTACTGGTGAGGCTGCACATCTAATCCCATGTTCAGTTTTGGGCCCCTCTGTACAAGAAAGACGTTGAGGTTCTGGAGCATGTCCAGAGAAGGGCAATGAAGCTGTTGAATGGTCTGCAGAACAAGTATTATCGAGGAGAGTCTGAGGGAACTGGGGTTGTTTAATCTGGAGAAAAGGAGGCTGAGGGGAGACCGTATCACTCTCTACAACTCCCTGAAAGGAGGTTGTATCGAGGTAGGTGTTGGTCTCTTCTCCCAAGTAACAAGTGATAGGATGAGAGGAAATGGCCTCAAGTTGTGCCAGGAAAGGTTTAGATTGGATATTAGAGGAAATTTCTTTACTGAAAGGGTTATCAAACACTGGAACAGGCTGCCCAGGGAGGTGGTTCAATCACCATCCCTGGAGGCATGTGTAGATGTGGTTCCTAGGGGCATGATTTACCACTGGGCTCAGTAGAGTTGCGTTAATGGTTCGACCCAATGATCTTAAAGGTCTTTTCCAGCCAAAATGGTTCTATGATTCTATGACTGTCCATGCTGTCCCACTAGGAACAACTTTGCTCCCCATCTTAATGATTAGCTACGTTTCTATAAATCATTAAAGTGTCACATTATTTATAGACATTTTTAATTGTGTAGTTTGTTTTTAATATTTTAATTTTGTTAGCAGCTGATGAAGGAGCCAGCAGTGATATCTTAGATAGATTAGTGTCTGATCCATTGTATCAATAGATGTATTTGGGGCAGACATTTTTTCTAGCTGCAGCAGCATCCTTTCCAGTTGCCAAGTCTGGACAAGACAGTTTGTCCAATGTCATCTATGTGTTATAGAATCTGGCATTTTGCATCTCAACACTTGACCACAACGAGTGAAGATGATAAAGCCTGATACAAGTGTTCCTTATGTGTGGCAGCTTTTCCCGTTTTAGATTTTTTTCTGCGTATATCCTAGTTAATGATCACCTCTATTTAGATACAGCAAATAAATGGAAAATGAGGTTGTTCAAACACCCTCAAACTCACATATGCAAGGCTGATTTTATTTAGATCCATCTCGTGTCTTTTTATAATCCTTTTTTTATGACAGAAGCTGGTATTTTATTATTTTTGACAGCCAACATTGCTGCTGAGAGGTGATCTTTCAGGCAGCTACTAAAATTAAGTAGCAACCATCATTTTAATCAGGAAAGATACAGCTCGTATATCCATCTTAATTTATATTCTAGTTGAGTATATTTCCTGAAGATATGATCTCACTATAGAGTTAAGCAAACTGCTGAATGTCTGCCATGAGGACTAATTAAAATTCTGTTTTGTTTGAGCTTTGGGTTTTGAATTCCTGAGCTTTGTTATATTGGGTTGTTATAGTTTGAGAGGGCACAGGCTAATTTTATGGTATCCATATGAGGACCTAGAGACAAGGTAGTGTTTAGGATCCTGGGTGATCCAGAGGGCGGAACAGAAAGGGGTCAGTATTCCCTCTTATTTCCTGCCATACCCTATAAAAGCTGGTCCACTTCTTCCACTACTTCCTGCTCCCTTTTTCCTTGCTGCTTCTCTGTGCTCCGATGTTCGGAGAGAGGCTCCTGCTCTTTGTTTTCAGCTCATCATGTGTTCTGCAGGATCTGACTCCATCGGTTTCTAGGAAGAGCCCTGGCCCCTTTTCCCAGTTGGGTCTGCCATGAGGGACTTCTGGACACTTATATCAGCAACCACTGAAATTGAGTTTTGTATATATTCACATATTTTTCATTATTATCCCATGTGTTACTATCCTTTCCCTGTTCTATTAAACCTGCTCTAGTTTTAACTTCCAACATTGAAGTCTTTCTTCCTTATTCCCCTTTCATCTTTCCCTAGGAGAGTGGGGGGGAGTAACAGAGAGCAATTATGTTCTTTGGGTTTTTGTTCACTGACCACTAAACCGAGACATGGGCAGATGATAAATATTCAAAAATTATTAGAATATTCATCAAAATGTGCTACTTGCACTGGTGACAACACATCAAATACTTCTGCATAAAAACCTATATTCTTTTACCTGTGATGCCTTGAAATTAGGCAATTGCTGTCTGATTTGGTAGAGGAATTGACATGCCATTTATGCAGATGATTTTGTTAAATTTCAGACACCATAACTCTCTAGTGAGGTCATATTCCTGATGTCATATAAAAACAGTGGCAGAGCCACCATTGGTTTGAATGAGACCATGACTGCTTCTGCATGCAACAATCACTCCTGAGGCTGAACCTCCTGTGGAGAGGGATGAGCTCAATGAGACATTCATAATTTGCTTAGTTACCTTTCTTTCGGTAACTTCAAAGGTGAGTTTGGATGTGTTTTCTGGTGAGAGGATTTAGTGCACACTGGGCTGAGGTTTGTTTGCTTTCAGTACTAAATGATACAGATCTGAGTTGTATTGACAGGTGCAGTATTGACAGGTGGGTATCATCTTTGATCCAACAGTGTGTGGGCATCTGGCTCTCAGCTATTTGGGAACCTGTGCCTGTTTTCTCTAATTGGAGAGTGACAGGCTTGTTCCTATGGTCACCTCTTGTGGGTGTTTGCAGTATCAGCATTCTCCCATCCCTTTTGCTTCCACTTTGGCTGAAGGAGTATTTTAAAGGACTCTGAAGTGTGCTTTTGGGAAACTGGAAGCTTATTGTCTTATAAGTAGGTTAAAGATGGCTAATACCTTTACTGCGTTATAACATAATACATAATCTGTATTAAAGGCCAACTCTGCCAGCAAGATGTGCCTGGCTGGAGGCTGGGAGACTAAGGTTTATTATGTTGAAGAGAGTGATACCCTCCTTTAAATGTTGTTCATATCATGTTGTTAAATGTTGTTCTATATGTTCATCATAGAATCATAGAATCATTATGGTTAGAAGGGACCTCCAGGGTCATCAAGTCCAACCTTTATCCCATGGGAAATTAAATTTTCTTGGATATTTTCCTTAAGTATTGTGTAGCTTTTTGAACACCCCCAGGGAC
>VZRW01006043.1:21222-40990 GCA_013398125.1 Aegotheles bennettii | reverse complement strand
AGAATTCTGTGATTCTGTAATGAGGAGTTGGTGTCCTTCTGAGCTATGGCTCCTCAGACTTTGCCATGCACAGGACCAGCCAGTCATGCCAAGTCACCTCTTGTGCTGCTCACATGGGAATCCTTTAAGCACAAACAGCAGCAGAAAGCCAAATTAATTCTACTCTGCATGACACCTCTGAAATGGAAGGGCAGCCTGTGCAAAGTGGATCCCATGAAGCCATTGCCTGCATGATGCTGCATTGCTGGTTGCTGCTGGATTGTACCACGGTGTAACTCAGAAGTCGTTTCTTCATTCTGATAATTTAGGTGACCCTTGGCATCAGTCTTGAGACCGAGTCATGTTTCAAGGACACTAGTTGATGGGACAAGAAGATTGCTGTTCTCCTGGGGGTCTCCAAGAAGGGCTGGAGCCATTCTTTGTCTCCAGAAGAACAGAAAGGCCCATTCATCCCTCTGTCACATGCAGAAACGTGACTGTCCCGGAATACGACTGGGGGATACCTCCGTGGTGGGGTCGGGAGGAGATGTGCCCCACCGACTTGTGTGCTCTGGGAAGAGAGCCAAGGAAAAGCTGCAGCCCTTCGAACAGGCCAGAGGGTTCAAGGAGGCACCACGTCGTGGCTCCTGTCCTCAGCAGACATGAGCTGTTTGAGCTGTGTATTTCCTGATCTCTTTGGGGCGTGTAAGTGTGCAGTGGGGCAGATGCACTTAGGGAATGGTGGAGGTCACCTCCTGATGCCCTTCAAAGACACCAGTTGGTAATGAAGTTGTTCTCTCCCACCCTGGCCCAGCCTCAGTGTCACAGGCATCCATCAGGGTGTAGAAATGCTTCACCAGGGCCCAGAGTCAACTCTGGGACACATGCTCACAAGCTGGAGACATCTACGAGGATTACTGACCAAAGCAGGGAGGACCAGCTGACTGCCCCTAAAGCAAGGCCAGAGGTGGACTGTCCCCATCCAGCCCAGACCACAAGCTGGCTTTACCCTCTGCTTCCACCTTCAGAGGCTCATCTGGTCTGCCACACGCTAGACAAGGTGAGCAAGGAAGATGGTAGCTGGAGAAAAGAAAGTGAAATGGCCGAGTTAATCACTCCATGGCAACGTCAGCAAAGAAAGTGAGAGCAGAATCCTCATGCAGGCTCCAGCAGCAGCTTTCTCCCCCCAGAAAAGCATGAAGTGGCAGCTACAAACAAAATATTCAAAGTAAACTTAAAAACAGAGCAAGAAACTGGGGTCCCCAACACCTGCCCATCACCTGTACTGCTTCTGGCACCTGAGCTGGTTGGACCAGCTGTTGGGGACATCTCTGTCCATGTGCCATCACATCTCTGTCTGCAGAGCAGGCACGTGCCAAGACTTGAGAATCCACGGGGAGATGGGGGGGGACAGATCCCTAAAATGGACTCTCCAGTTTGGGATTCTTAATGGGATGAAGAGAGAAGAGCCTCAATGGGGGCTTTGTTCTCCGCTCTTCTGAGTGAGGAGTCATCTCCCAAAACCAAGGGTCTGCAGTAAATAAAGAAACAACTTTTCTGTGGATTATCCACAGCTCTGCTTTATCAAATCTTCAAGGAACAATGGAAATGATTCAGTGGAGAAACACAGCTAATTGGCTTTCACACAGAGAAGGAAGAAAGTTCCCAAACAAGGAGTAGAGATTGTCTCTACCCCACTACGAATCCTGACCACAGAGCAGAGCTACGCTGGACCTCCAGGGTCATCAAGTCTAACCTTTATCCCAGGAATATGGTGGGATAAAAGTTGGACTTGATGACCCTGGAGGTCCCTTCCAACCATAATGATTCTATGATTCTATGGGCAATTCTAAAGCAGGACAAAGGTAGCATCTCTTCTATCATATTGCCTGGGAGATGCCAGGCAGATGTTAGGAGGTTTTCTCAGTTGTCATGGTCTGATCTTCATTACCACTTGAAATTAAAAGCCCTTTATTAATTTCAAGATCTGTTCCTTGTTGACTCAGTCCTACTCACACTTCAGCACTAAGTTATCTTGTTCTTTCCTCAGTTCCCAAAGGAGACTGGATCAGTCTCTTCTGTCTTCCCACTTTACCTGGTTTAAGGACTAAGATACGTACCAAGACCAGGACAAAGTTCTTCAGAGTCACTGTCCTTGTTTCAGGGCTAAAAGGGCCAAGGGATTCCTGCATCGAGGTGAAGTTGCCTGGACTGAGTCACACCATGCCAACACCCTTCTGAGCCATCAAGGACCTCAGAGCAAGGTGATTTGACATTGTTTGAATAAACAGCCTGCCACACACCACATCAACATCCCACTCCTGAGCACAGCCGGGGTCACAGAGTGTTGAGGAAGGAAACTCTCCTCCCCAAGCAGATGAGCCAAGGATGCTGGGAGATGCTTTGTACAGCAGACCAAACTGTCTCCAGGTTTGTATGGTTTGGAAAAACAGGAGGAGTCTCCTGAAAACACTGCTCGTGACCTTCTGTTCCAAGGCAGGTGGAGAGCAGAGGGGAATCTTTGAGCCAGGACCATGTCCTAAGGCTGGGCTGGATGCGTGGCTGATGGGGGAGGCTGGTGGGACGCCATGGCAGCACCATGAGGTGCCCTGCCCTACATCCTGAGGAATCAGACTCTGCTCCTCAGGCAGTTCAGGATGCAGAGAAACCGCAGCAAAGCAAAACCAGAGCTGACACGTGAAGAGGCACCAGTGCAACCTCTCCTAGAGGGGAGCATGGTCTGAAAGCTGCTCCCAGCCTGTTCCATCTAGAGCAGAGCTCAGGGAGACCGAGTTCGAGGGGAAAACTCTGTCCTCTCTGCAAGCAGGGAAACCACAGGTCCCCTCATCTTGCTCCTGAACCTTTCCTCAGAAGCTCCAGGTGGAGCAGCTGGCTCCACACACCCTGGGTGGAGAAGGCTTTGATGTCTCCTCTCCCCAAAAGCGGTGGGGGCTGCAGGTTCCTTCCCCAAAGCAGGGTTGCCCCGAGCCCGTCCCTGCCTGTTGCCGAGCAGCTACGCCGTGCTGCGGTCGGGCAGCCTTCCCCCAGCTCCCTCCTCCCCCTCCAAGTTTATTTGTTGATTATTTTCCTCTCCTTCTCAGACCGCCCCACGTTCCTTCTGCTTCACCCCCCTCCTCCATCCCTCTCCCATTGGTCGCTTGGGAGCCCCGGGATTTTCTATATAACCGACCCACCCGTCCAGAGAGACCTCTGCCAGGAACATTCCCCCAGGGCCAGCACATCCAGGGAAAGCAAACTCCAGGACCTTAGGAGGCTGCAGTGTGCCCTGGGCCAGCAGGACGTGCCCAGCTGAAACCCATCGCAGGAGAGCCCGAAGTGGGGAGGTCACCACGAGGAAGGGGACAACCCCAAGCAAAAGCTTCGAGGTGCCACACGCTAACTTGAAAACAAAACCGTGTCCTGCTTTGGGGTGAGTTTTGCATGTTTTATACATCCACCCACCTCTGGGGAGGCATCAAAGGGACCGCAGAGCCTGCGCAAGGGTCAAGAGGTGGGCAAGGAGAGAAGAAACCCAGCACACCCCTGGGGCAAGGTCCCTCTGGTCATGGTCCAGGCTGGATGCAGGTGGGATGTGGTGTTACCCCTCACCCTTCTCTCCCTTTCCCCCACCCAGAAACCCAGCACACCCCCAGGGGAAGGTCCCCTCTGGTCATGGTCCGGGCTGGATGCAGGTTGGACATGATGTTACCCTCACCTTTCTCTCCCCTTTCCCCCACCCAGAAACCCAGCACACCCCCAGGGGAAGGTCCCCTCTGGTCATGGTCTGAGCTGGGTGCAGGTTGGATGTGGTGTTGTCCTCACCCTTCTCTCCCTTTCCCCCACCCAGAAACCCAGCACACCCCCAGGGGAAGGTCCCCTCTGGTCATGGTCCAGGCTGGATGCAGGTGGGATGTGGTGTTACCCTCACCCTTCTCTCCCCTTTCCCCCACCCGGAAACCCAGCACACCCCTGGGGGAAGGTCCTTGTGGTCATGGTCCAGGCTGGATGCAGGTGGGATGTGGTGTTGCCCTCACCCTTCTCTCCCCTTTCCCCAACCCCCAGCATTTTGCTGCAGATGTTTCTCCATGGGAAGGGCACAGTTGGTGTTTGGTGAGCACAGCCTGGCAGCAAGCAGAGGCAGTGGCAGTGGGTGGTGGGACAGGCTGGATCAAGGAGAGGACTCCCTAGGACCTGGTCGGCTCTCCCGGGCTGCCAGGCAAGAGGAGTCCCAAGCTCCTGGCCCACATGTGGCACCTTCCAGGCAGGATTGGGCTGCATGGGGCTGTGGCAATGGGTTCCAGCCTCATCTCCTCCCTGGGGATCATTCTCTGATGTCCAGGTCATGGCTCCAGGGGGTTCAGCTGTGATTTGGGCTCAGCACAAAGGGCTTTCCCCTTCTCGTGTGTCTGCACTATTTTGCTGAGGGAAGGGCAGAGGGGACAGGGATGGCCCCCTGGGGCACCAGGTCACTTCCCCAGGTGAGCAGCCACCCCAGCAAAGCTCAGAGAATTTGGGGCCAAACAATGCTGGCTTTGGCTTCGCATCTGCCCAGCATTTCTTGATGTCTCTGTGCCTCAATTTCAACCCCCAAGTGGGAAAGGGTTATGCTTGGAAGCTCTCTGAGATATGAGAGGCAAGAAGTAAATGGGCTGTTGACCAGGAGGAAACAATGCTTCTCTTTTACTGAATTGCTGGATTTTAAGGCAGGATGGGGGAGAGGAGCTTTTCTTTCTTCAGTGCTTTGCAGCAGCGCTGTGGAGGGGATGGCCAGGATCCAGCCAGCTGGGTCCTGTGATCCTCACTCACATGAGCTCTTCTGCCAAATCCCCCAGGGCTGAGTGGCCACGCCGGGCTCTGCAGTCGGGGGGAGCAGAGGGCACGGGACATGACTCCCCACGGATGCTCTGGCACCCCTCTGCCTGCCCACACCACCTCCCTCCAAGTCCCCAGACAGCCCCCAGCAGCAGACGCTTGGCTGGGTCACCCAAAGCTGCTCCCCGTGAGCTGCCCAGACCCTCAGGGATCCCAGGCAGGAATTCTGGTCTGGGTCTGCCCTCTCCTGTGAGCTGCAATTGTGTGGGCACAGTGAGAAGGAGAGGAGGGCACTGGTCAGGGCACCCACCCATGAGACAGCTGCCCATGGTGGGATCTCATCTGGCATTATTTCTGATCACTGTGCTGGTGGAGTTTCTCCAGCAGTTGCTGTCATTCACTCTCATCTCACTCCTCACTCCTCTCTCCTCCTTCCTCTGCTAACCAAGTTCTTTTCTTTGTCCCTGCCTCTACCTGCAGATCCAACCAAAACCCAAGCAAGAACGTCCCACAGGTGCCGTGAGGACTTCTGCACCCAGCTTGGCTATTCGGTCCTCGATGGCGAGAACCCTGGCTCCCACCACTCTGGCCATTTTCCTGACTTGTCTCCTCTCTGGGGCACGCAGCCAGACCCCGAGGGCTTTCCAGGAGAGCACTGTCCCCTTCGAGGTGTTCAGCCAGGAGCAGGCTTACAGTTTGGTCCAGCCAAGCCTGCTCCAGGATGCCAAGGTGTCCAACCACTCGGAGAGCCTCCCCAGGAGCACCAGCTCAGAGCCACCCTTCCTGCCTGTCTGCGTGAAGCCTGCAGACATCAGACACATCTTCAAGTACATCAACACCATCGTGTCCTGCACCATCTTCATAGTAGGAATCATTGGGAACTCCACACTCCTGAGGATCATTTACAAGAACAAGTGCATGAGGAATGGGCCGAACGTCCTCATCGCTAGCTTGGCGCTTGGAGACCTCCTCTACATCCTCATTGCTCTGCCCATCAATGTGTACAAGGTAGGGCCCATCACCTAGGAGTCTGCCACGGTGTCTGCCATGGTGTCTGCCATGGTGTCCATGGGACAGGGCTGGTGTCCATGGGACAGGGATGGTGTCCATGGGACAGGGATGGTGTCCACCTGCCTCGCGGCCCTGGGGAATGTCTACCCTCAGTTCTTTATTGCAGGGTCTATTTTTGGAAGGGAGAAGGGGAGGGTGTTTCTGCTCTCGAAGGGGTGGGGAAAACATAAACAGCCAAAAAGCTCAGAGGACATTCCTGGGAAAGCAGAGGTGTTCCCAGGCAGAGCCATGCTGTGCCCACACACACACACAACCTTCCAGGTCTTTTCAATCCCACCTCAGGCACAAGCAAAGGATGGCTTGCAGTGTCCTGACATCACAACCAAACGTTTGCCTCAGCTGAGCAAAAATTGTTGTTCCTGTGCACTGGGGACCCTCCTCCCATTGATGAGCCTCAGCAAGGAGCTGTTTGGTTCCAGCTAAATGTGGAGACTGATCTGGGAAGGAGGAGCAGGGCTGGGCTATAGCACAGGGGCTTCTGCAGAGGCAATGCTCCCTACACCAGAGAGAGGAGACCCAATGAGGACCCTGGGCTCTGCAGGTGTGGGCAGTAGACCCAAGACCCCGGTGGAGAGCAGAAGGTGAGTTGTGACCTCTGTGAGATGCGTCCGGGTTGCCACAAACCCTTCTCACTCATGGGTTTGGGTGGGCTGGAGCCAGAGGTCTCTACGAAGGGTTGGAAGGGATGCCATGGGGTGAAGGACTTGGAGTTCAGCCAGACTTGTTTGTCCAAGGGAAGCTTTAGCTTGAAAAGTGGAAATGGAGTGCCAGAGAGGTCCTGGATGGAGCAGAATGGGTGGCAGAGGGAGGAAGAGGAGAAATTCGAAGCAGGAAGAAGGTGCAGATAATGTGACAGGGAGAACAACCAGACTCAGCCATCTCTTGGATCTGCAACGAGCACATGAGCACAGCTTGCAGCCAACACAAGGAAAAGTCAAGATATTTTGTCCAGGCTAAGGACAACTTCTTGCACTGGTGTTGCCACCCTCAGAACAGGAAAACTGCATCAAATCTCCAAGGTCGGGGCTCCCTGCTCCGGCCACATCCACAAGGACACTTCCAGACTGATGTTCAGGATTTCCCCTGGCTGCCTGAGCCACCCCCCTCTCCCAGGGTGCTTTCAGCTGCTTTCCGTGGGCTGCTCACACCCTGTGGGTACCCACCTGCTGTCCCAGGAAGCCTCTTAGAATCATAGAATAGAATCATAAATCATTATGGTTGGAAGGGACCTCCAGGGTCATCAAGTCCAACCTTTATCCCATCATATTCCTAACCATCAGACCATCAGACCATGGCCTCAAGTGCCTCATCAACCCGTTTGTTGAACACCCCCAGGGACAGTGACTCCACCACCTCCCTGGGCAGCCCATTCCAGTGCCCAACCACCCTCTCAGGAAAGAACTTCTTCCTAATCTCCAACCTAAACTTCCCCTGACGGAACTTGAGGCCATTTCCTCTTGTCCTGTCATCATCAACTGGGGAGAAGAGACCAACCCCAGCCTCACTACAACCTCCCTTTAGGGAGCTGTAGAGGGCAATAAGGTCTCCTCTCAGTGTCCTCTTCTCCAGGCTCAATAACCCCAGTTCCCTCTGCTGGTCTCCATAAGGTTTGTTTGCCTGACCTCTCCCCAGCCTCGTTGCCCTTCTCTGGACTTGCTCTTAACCCTTCACTTCTTCCCCAGCTCCTGGCCAAGGACTGGCCCTTCGGCGTGCAGGTCTGCAAGCTGGTGCCCTTCATCCAGAAGGCTTCAGTGGGCATCACGGTCCTCAGCCTTTGTGCTCTCAGCATCGACAGGTAAGAAACAACTCCTACAGCTGCACAGCTCCACCTGACCCAGGTTTGGCTTTAGCACATCCCTTCATCACAACCCGAAGGCAGGTGGTGGCAGGGTGGCTCCGTCCCTGGGCAAACCCAGAGATGGGGACAGGGTGCTGCCACATAGAGTTGAAATCCAACAGGGCCTGACTCTGGTGATGGAGTTTAGATCCTGCTGGAAAAGGTCTGGGGAAGGATCATTAATATATCAGGAGGAAATTGCTGGGGAGGTGGTGAGAGCCTGGCCCAGGGTGCCCAGAGAAGCTGTGGCTGCCCCTCCCTGGCAGTGTTGAAGGCCGGGTTGGATGGGACTTGGAGCAACGGGTTGTGGTGGGAGGTGTCCTTGCCCATGGCAGGGGTGGCACTGGATGGGCTTTACGGTCCCTTCCAGCCCAAAGCATTCAGTGATTCCATGATCATGATGTGCTGGGACAACTGCTGGGGTGGTGGGGAGGGTGGCACCTCCCCGGTGGCAGGGAGATGTTGGCCAAGGATGGCTGCCATAACATTCACCTTTGGAGCCTCTGTTTCTGATCTTTCCCATTCCACTGAAGGGGAAGGTTCAGGGATGGAGGAGGAAGGCATAAAGGGTAGGGCCTTTGGGGACAACTCTGATCTGCACCTCCTCCTTCCCAATGGCTGCTTTTCTCACTCCAATCCACTCCTGTTGTGTTCCCACGTGTTGGGCAGGTACCGAGCAGTGGCGTCCTGGAGTCGGATCCAGGGGATAGGAATCCCCATGTGGAAGGCAGTGGAGGTGGTGGTGATCTGGGCGGTGGCCATCGTGCTTGCAGTCCCTGAAGCTATAGCCTTTGACATGGTGGAGCTCAGCTACTGGGAACGACACCTGTGGGTGTGCATGCTGGCCTCCGAGCAGAAATCCAGCTTCATGATGGTATGTTCTCTGTCCCACCCCAGCCACAGGGAGAGGGAGACACGGGCCACCAGAGTGTCCTCCCTCCTTGATTAGAGGGTTAGATGCTTCTGGGCACCCAGGTGAACACAAGGAGGGCAGGATCAGACAAGGTATGGAAGACCCAGCATTGTAGTGACATGGGGCAAACTGGCTTTGAATGTGGGGTCAGAAAACAGGGAGCTGGCCCCTAAGCTGTGTCAGGTCGTTACCATAGAATAGAATCATAGAATCATTATGGTTGGAAGGGACCTCCAGGGTCATCAAGTCCAACCTTTATCCCATCATATTCCTAACCATTAGACCATCAGACCATGGCCTCAAGTGCCTCATCAACCCGTTTTGTGAACACCCCCAGGGACGGTGACTCCACCACCTCCCTGGGCAGCCCATTCCAGTGCCCAACCACCCTCTCAGGAAAGAACTTCTTCCTAATCTCCAACCTAAACTTCCTCTGATGGAACTTGAGGCCATTTCCTCTTGTTCATCATCACATCAGAAAGTCATGACACATCTTGGGAAGCTTCAGAACATGCTACTCTGTCCCAGCAGGCCAAATAGCATCTCCATAACCAGTCTGCAGGGGTAACCTTTATCACAGGGTCAGCTAAGGGTGAGCCAGGGAATGAAGACCCATACAAAGCATGAGAACTTATCCCACCATGTCCACCAAACAAGTTCCTTGCAACTGCTTCTTGCACAGGAGTGCTAGGTTGGACTGACAGCCAAGTGTCAACCACCACTTCCGTAGGTTCCACATGAGCACCAACCTCAGGGGAAGGTAATCCCATGTGCACTTAGCACAGGAGCTGTCACACTTCCACACACCAGAGATGTCTGACAGAGGGCAGCATCGGCGTCAGGGATGGGCTCAGTCCATGCCCCAGTTACCCCCTCCCCAGCTTCCCCCAGTTTCCAGTTGCTCTTTCTTCTGCATGCAGTTCTACCGTGACGTGAAGGACTGGTGGCTTTTCGGCTTCTATTTCTGCCTCCCCTTGGTGTGCACAGGCATCTTCTACACCCTCATGTCATGCGAGATGTTGAGCAAGAGAAATGGCATGAGAATTGCTCTGAACGACCACATGAAACGGGTAAGCAACCCAGGAGGGCAGGAGCTCTGGTGTTTCCCAGAGCAGCAAAATCACCAGAGCAGTGGTGGGAAGCAGCGTGACTGAGTTTGCTCCATATTGTGCCCTGCTCCATATGGTGCCCTGCCCCTTTCTGCAGCCTGGATCCCAGAGTCACAGAATCACAGAATCCCAGAATCCTAGGGGTTGGAAGGGACCTCGAAAGCTCATCCAGTCCAACCCCCCTGCCAGAGCAGGGTCACCTAGAGTCCATCACACAGGAACGCATCCAGGTGGGGTTTGAATGTCTCCAGCCAAGGAGATTCCACAGCCTCTCTGGGCAGCCTGGTCCAGTGCTCTGGCACTCTCACAGGAAAGAAGTTCTTCCTGAGATTCACATGGAACCTCCTGTGCTCCAGTTTGCATCCATTGCCCCTTGTCCTATCATTGGTCATCACTGTAAAAAGCTNTGTGGCTCTGCGCTGGACTCTCTCGAGCAGTTCCCTGTCCTTTTTGAACTGTGGGGCCCAGAACTGGACACAGGACTCCAGATGTGGCCTCACCAAGGCAGAATAGAGGGGGAGGAGAACCTCTCTTGACCTACTGACCACCCCCTTCCTAATGCACCCCAGGATGCCATTGGCCTTCTTGGCCACAAGGGCACATTGCTGGCTCATGGTCATCCTCATGCTGCAGGGCTTGGGACACGCAGGGTGTGCTCTGGAGCCAAGAAGGATGCCCAGAGAAGGGTGCCCAGCCTTCAGCAGATCACAGGAATTCCTTGAATTCAGCATGGGGAGATGGTGCTCTGCTCCACCCGCTCTCCAGTGCTCAGCCAGGCCACCCCTTCTCCCCTGCCCACCTTCTCTCTGCAGCGCAGGGAGGTGGCCAAGACCGTGTTCTGCCTCGTGGTGATCTTTGCGCTCTGCTGGCTGCCGCTCCACCTCAGCCGCATCCTCAAGAAGACCATCTACGACCAGACAGACCCCAGCAGATGTGAACTGCTCAGGTAGAGGCACCAGCAGGAGGGGACCATGCTGGGAGCCCCCCGGGCCCCAGCGGAGGCTCTGCTGAGCTGGGGGAGTTCTATAGCTCCATTTCTAGGTGGCTTTGCTCTCCTGAGGGGCACAGGGCAAGGGTGGGGGGAGACCAGAAGAAGTGAAGAAGTTGAATTTTGAAATGCCTCTGTAAAGCTATGGGTAAAAGAGGTCTCCTTGGCAGAGAAATGCTCCCTGCAGGGCATCTGAGAGCTGTGCACACCTCCTGCCATGTGCTGGGTGCCTGTCTTCCCCTCTCCTCTTCACCCATCACACCAAAATCCAGTTCAGGCCAGACACTGCTACTGTGCTTGTGTTTGAGAACATCGAGGTCACCAGGGGAAATCAGATTTCGTGCTTTTGGTTTCCTCAGGACATGTTCCTCACAATAAAAAGGAGGGATGCTTTTGTGCTCAGCTCTGTTTTCAGTCACTGGCCCTCCATGGAAGCAGGTTCCTGGGCCAGGCAATGTGGAAACCCACCCCCCTCAGTTCTCCATTCAGTGAGCTTCCAACACATCCATCCTCTTCTCTCCTCTCCTGCCACAGTTTCCTCCTGGTGATGGATTACTTCGGGATCAACATGGCCTCCCTCAACTCCTGCATCAACCCTGTGGCTCTCTACTTCGTCAGTCGGAAGTTCAAGAACTGCTTCCAGGTAGGGTTGACCCCACCAGAGCTTCTGGCCATGGTGACCATTCCCAGTCATTCTGTCCTTGTCATTCCAGATCAGAAGCATCCCCACAAAACACTAGACCAGAGACTGGGGCTGCTTTAAACTTTGAGCCCAAGTTGTTTGGAGAAAATTCGCAGGAGTAGTGGAGCCCTGAGAAAGGATGGGGATGGGGATGGGATGGGGATGGGAGGGGATGGGATGGAAGTCATCTCCCAGCTGCTGTGGCAAAAGGAAGAGTTGAGCCCAGCTAAGCATTGCCCGTATTTTCCGTCCCTCAAGGACAAGAAAACACAACTGTGGAAGGTACCCAAGATCTTGGTATCTTCGTTTCCAATCCCCATCAGCCCTACCTTGGCCAACCTGCTCCCAGCAGATCCGCGGGACCGCTGGGCTCAGAACTGCTGTGATTCCTGCCTGGCCCTGGGTGACTGACTGGGTGACCAGTAAGGGAACATGGCCTCCTCCTTTACCTGTAGCCCACACCTGTAACCTCTCTCTCCACTCTCTTGTCCCCTCGCAGTCCTGCCTGTGCTGCTGGTGCCAGAGGCCAGCCCTGAGCATCACCCCAACAGACGAGAAGGGCTCCGTTGGGAAGTGGAAAGCCAACGGGCAGGAGCTTGGGCTGGACCGGAGCAGCTCCCGCTTGAGTAACAAGTACAGCTCTTCCTAAAGCCATGCCAGCCACGGGGCCGAGAGGAGAAGGTGCCATGCCAGGACAGCAGCACCCCTCCACTTCTCTCACACGGCTGCTTCCTGGCTGGGCCTGGATTGTCTTTGCCTTCATGTCCTAACCCACCTGGAAGGAGCTGCAGCATTTCCAGGCCCCCTGGGACTAGCTCTGAACACAGCCTCTGAACCTCACCGATCAACCCTCTGCTCCCAGGAGGGGGAAGGGGATTCAGATCCTCGTAGGATTTTTCATTTCCTTGCAGGAAAACCAAGTGACTCACAGCAATGTGTCCCCGGTGGAAACGTGGGGTGGGGAGATGTGTGTGAAAAGGGAAGGAAGGTTGAGATGGGGTCACTTTGAGATGGATGTGGGATGATGAGGAGAAGGAGAGCACCACAGGTGACAATGTCCAGCTGGAAAAGCCAAAGAAAAGCTTTGATAACATCCCTTATGATCTCCTTCTGCTGCTGGGACAGTTTGTTCCTGGGCAGAGAGCTAGGATAAGATCCAGGCACCACGTTATGTCTGGTAGACCATCAATGGCGTGAAAACTCCTCCTGTTCATGGTAGGGAGAGATGGGCAGCAACCTGCTTCATGGTGTGACCAAAGTGATCTGAGTCATCCTCACAGCTCCCCTTCTCTTCACCCTTTCCTGGGAAACCTGTCCCAGGCTCCCCGCCCAGGGATGACGTTCACCCCACCTGCATATGGCACAAGAAAGTGATTGTGTGTGACTGCACGGCTCAGGGGACCAGATATCCTTGGCAGAAGCTGGTGGCAGCATCCAGCCAAACCATCAGCTCCAGCTTCCCCCCCTCCATGGTCAGGTGAGCTCCTGCCCAGCCGGGCACAGCTGCTGCCATTGATCCCAGTGACAATGGAAGCGTCTTGATCGTTTTCCAAGAATGACTTTCAGTAAGGCCCTAGGGAGCAGCATCTCGAACGCTGCTGAGCCACAATCATCTCCTGAGGACCTGCAGAACAGCCAGGACCTGCTCATAGTCACAAGACAGACACCAGTGACAGGCTCACAGGGGAATCATCTCACCTTAACTCAACCTCCTGGGCCCCGCGTGCCAAACGTCGCTTTTTGTGCTCCAAGAGCAGATTTAATCACCCCTGCACCAGCAGCTACACTCAGATGAACATTTTAGCCTTAAATGGTTCAAACCCAGTCTCAGCTCTGCACATTATTAACATTGCACCACACAGACTGCCACGAATTCATCCCACCTCTGGCCATTGCTCTCACTTGTTGCACCTCTGTTTAACGGGGACTTCAGCCTCCTTTGGTGTGTCTTTGCCCTCGTGTTCTCCTCCCAGATGTCTCCTACTAAAACCAACATCAGGAAGCCTGACCGAGTGTGAGAGAGGAGGCAGAAGAGAAGAGAGCTGAGATACTGGCCAGAAATGGAACCTGCTTGAAGCTCTTACATTGTGTTGGCATCCAAAAGGCTCTTTCCCAGCCCTAGAAGGTCTCCCTGGGGCTACAGCCAAGACCAGGACCAGGACGTTTCAGCTCAGAGGGAAGTAATGAACATTGGCAAAGAAGGAATGTGTGCACTGCTCCTTCTCCTTGTAGCTGCTCACAGAAGAGCAAACGCAAAGGCAGCTCCTCGCTGCCCACTCCCATGGCAGGGGAGAGCCACAGTTACAGGCACACTCCTCCTTTCCTTGTTTCTTCAGGCAGAGGATGTCCAGGGACACGGGGATCCCTGCAGCCCAGCACAGGGAACGTGTCACTGGCCCACAGCATCCCCTGGGTGCTGGAGGGAGTGACCAGTAGGTCATTGACCACCTGATAAATATTACAGACCTGATATCAATATATCAAGACCTGATAAATATAAAATTTATCCTGATAAAATAAAATATAAAATTTTTCCTGATAAATATAAAATTTAAATATAAAATTTAAATACGAATATCAAGACCTGATAAATATTCTCTGACACCTGGGCTGAGATTGAGCCGAGTCAGCTCCTGCCTTATCCACCCTTTCCCCCTCTCCCCTGGGAAACTGCTTTCCTGCTTTTTTACATCTCCCTCTTGCTTGGGACAGGGAATTCTCCAACCAGAAAGTCCCTGGGGCTGTGTTTATGGGAAGAAACCCTCGCCAGCACCCACCGGGCACAGCCCCTCTCCCCCACAGTGTCCCACCCCCTCACAGCTTTCAGCACAAAGAACCCGGTGGGACAGGATGACCCCAGAGTGAAGCCACCAGAGCCACCCACGGCAGCTGTGGGACCATCAGGAGGCACCCACTGCAGCACATGGAGAGGCAGAGCAGCCGTAGCACCAGACATGGGGTTTGGGTGGTTCACAGCCCCGACACAGACCAAGGCTGTCAATTCCTATTCCAAAGAGTGATTTTTTTATAAGGAAAACCTGGCATTTTACATCCTCCCTCTTATTCCTCTGTATGTTAATAAAACATGGTGGTGTTTGAAAGGAAAATCTCTGGGTGTTTCTTATTAAGCAGCAGGGGGGGGGACTGCAAAGTCTGCTAAATACTTAATTGAGTGCCAGCAGGTTCCTTTGGTAAGCACAGACCTCCACTGGAGAGGCCAGCAGTGTCCCTCCTGTGTGAAGGAAGATGGGAAGGTCCACAGCCCAGCATGGGGCAGAACAACTCCTGCAATTTCACACCACCTTACACTGGACAAAAGGCTTTCACTGGGCTGAAGGTGGGCAGGGTGTCAGCATTGAGTCCTTTAAACCTGTTCCCCAGGGGTGGGCTGGGCTCACCTTTGTCTGCCTTCTTCAGGGGGTTAAAAAAGGCAAGGGGATTTTTACCCAGCCCACCCCCAAACGAGCAGAGCAGCATTGCACAGTGATGGGTTTGAAAAAGGCAGGCTGGTGCCAGTAACAAGGATTTAAATCAGGAGAGGGTGCTGCCTCTCTAAATGCTCCATTTTACCCAGCACTGCACCCCTGGGCTCCCCAGGGACTCTGGCCAGGCTGATCCTGCACACCAGACCACCCGCAAGCTCCGTGATCCCAAACACCAGGCAGGAACAGCAGTGACACTGGGAAGAGAAAGAACTGAGGTGGAAGAGTGGGAGCATCTCCCGCACTCACCTCGAGACCAATGCAAGGTCACCTCCACGGCATCCAACTTCATCAAGTTTATTGTTAAATACAGGTTTGCATCAAAGCAGTCATAAAAAAACCAACTCTTGGCACAGAGAATCCCACACACGGGTGTCACGCACATCCACGGGGACCACCAGCCCCAAATGCTACTGCATTTCTTCCTCCCTCTGGGCCCTGTACTCCTTCACACTCCTCTGCAAACAAGAGCAAAGGAGAAATGTTAACAGCATAGATCTGAGGGACTCGTGTACCGCAGTGCCACCAGCCCTGGCTGTGCTGGGACCTTCCCTTCCAGTGCCTGGAAAGGCTGAGGGACAATGACAGAGCTCCAGGTACTTCCAGAAGTGACTGAGCTTTACAGACACTCCAAGGCAGAGGCAGCCAGGGCAGGGCAGGCAGAGAACACCATCGGGTTTTCATGTCAAAACAGGACCTACAACTCAGGTCCCAACCCACCCCTCTCCCCTCTGAGATCAAGAAATAGAAAAGGCTCCTGAGTGCTCTTCAGGAGTAGTCTCACCTCAAAGGTGTTGAGCACGTGCTGGCAAACACCCATCAGGTCATTCAGCCCTTTCCGGAATGGCTCAACAGCAGGAAGGGCCCCTTCAGGAGAGAACATGTTAGTGAAAGGGGGGGTGGCTTCCAAAGTGGTCAGAAGCCCTCTCCTTTGGTAGCCCTCTCCTTTGGTAGCCCTCTCCTCCATGCTCTGAGGCAGCATGGCTGTCCCTACCGTGCCCATGGGCAGTCCCTGTGCTGGACAAAGGCCCTCACACCATGTATGTGCCCACACACTGCCTGGTGCAGCGGAGAAGAGGGAGGAAAGTGCTTTCCTTCATTTAAATGACTCCCGGTGGAAACCTGACAGGAGCAGGGGGGAATCCCACAGGAGAAGGGCCCCACTGGGAAGGGAAGGTACCTCTGGTCTGGATCCGAAAGTTGATCTTGCTCTCAGAGGGGTGTGTGATGCAGTAGCCACAGAACTCCACATCAGGGCTGCAGGAGGAGAAGACAGCTGTGAAACTCTGGCCAACCCACAGCAAAGCTCAGGGAGGGCAGAGGCTCAGGTCCCCCCACACCTGCTGTAGCTCAGGATGTTCCTACAATGACCCAGGGTCCTACAGGAGGGACACGCTGAAGGGAAACCACCTGTGCAACCTCACTCATGTGCCCCCACCTCTATCTAAGTTGCAGCTGGAGCTTTGCAGGGGAAGGACATGGCTGGCATGATCACAGGCACCACCCTGGCACCACCAAGGGTCCAGTGGCAGGTCTGCGGAGTTCAGAGAGGATCCTGGGTGCTTGGGAACCTCAGTGTACACAAACCTGATGCAGCTCTGCTGGGCAAGAGAGGTCTGGGGCACTGTGAGGCTTCTCTGAGCTGGCCTGCAGGCTGCACATCTGCCTGTGCAAGCTGAGGTGGTTGGTAGAACATTTGTGTGCCCAGAAGAAGGAGCAGCCCTGTGCAAGAAGCCCGCTGCTCGTCATGGTGATTTATCAGAGGAATCCATGTCTGCAATGCAGCTGCCATCTGAGCTGCTGCACTGAACTTCCCGCTGGAATTCTCCTGAGACTTCCCAGCAGATCCTCACAGGCCCCCAGTGCTGCCCAGTCTGACAAAATCTGTCAGTTCATGGGTCAGCATCGAGGTGAACGGAGTCCACAGCCCTGTATGGGCTGAGCTGGGGACCCAGACTCCCACAGCACAGCCCAGGAGGACTGAAACCATGAGCTGAGCTTAGATGGGGCTCTTGGACCCATGGGAACGGTGTGGGTGGAGGTCCCAGCCGTGGCTGGTCAGGCACATTGTGGCCCATCAGTGCTCCTGGGGTCCTGACACTAATGGCACCAGGAAAAAGTTCATCCTGTGAAGAGAGGTGGTCAAGAAGGAGCCTTTGGCACCACGGCTGAGATAAAGACCCTCCCAGGCGTGCACGTTCCTGACCATTTGCCTTGTTCCAGCAACAGCCAAGGTGCAGCTCAGTGAGGAGAAGGCCAGAGCAGGGGACAGAGGCACCTCAGCAGTGCCTGGCACCCCTCAGGCTCCACTTACTTCTTCATGACCATGTACCGGAGGGCGTTGCCCAGCGTGTGGTCCTCATCGTGCAGCACGAACGTGACACAGTTTCCATCTGTCCCATCCGCCTGGACCTGCCACGGACAGAGAGAGAGGAGATGCTGGAAGGCTCTGTGAGGGGGGAGAGTTAATTACTGTACCCAGCTGAATCAGCTGCACCAGTCACTGGGGGGCTGGTGGCTTGACTGGGCCATCTCCACAGCTTCTGTCTCAGGCACCCAAAAGGAGCTTTGCCTGCTCACGCTTCGTCTGAGCTCGTTTGGGATCCCCTCCAAAGCCAGCGAGTTACTTCATTAATCACTGAGCTGTCCGAGGCCTGCCCAGCCCCTGACCTTTCCCCGGGCTCACCGTGGCTCCCGTGGAGCCCCACGTGCCCAGGCAGCCCCCAGCAGCAGAGAGGTTCCAAGGCTGAGCACAGCACCGGGCTAAGACAAGCACCAATCCCTTGGCATCCTGCCCACGGCCAATTCCCAACTGCTCCGGGGGTTCTGTGACACCCCCACGGCTCCCCCTCGGGTCCTGCCACCACCCCAGCAGTCCCCTTCCCCCTCCTGCAGGTACGGCCACCACTGGGAACTGATCCAGAGCTCGGGAGGGAAACACACAGTGATTTTCTCCAACCGCAGCCGCTGGCCTCAGCCTCTCCCATGAGGCCTCGCACAGGAGCATTAATTAAAATCATTAGCACCAATCACACTCCAGAGCTCAGACAAGAGCAGGCCAACTCCAGGACAGGTCAACTGGTGCCCAGTTTGCCCCTGCAGCCAGTCACTGGGTTAGGAGTGTGCTCAAGGTCTCAGGTGCTGAGGTCCCTCCGTGTGTTTCCGCATCTCCTCCGAGAGGTGTCCAGGTATCAAACTGTTCCCTGCAGGAGAACTTCTCCTCCTCTGGGCCAGCTGAAGAACAGCCCTGATGTCCCAGCGTAGGGAATTCTGCTCCTCTGGAGCTTCTCTTCAGTTACACACCAACCTGCTCACCTCCTTACCAGTTTGTTCCTGTATGATGGCAGAGGCAGGAGGAGAAGATCCAGCTCTCCACAGAATCATAGAATCATTATGGTTGGAAGGGACCTCCAGGGTCATCAAGTCCAACCTTTATCCCATCATATTCCTGACCAGGCAGCTTCAGGCTTGACCAAAGTCACTTGAGCCCCTCAGAGATGACAGAAGCAGAGATTCCTGTGGGGGTACACCCCCCAGAGACCTGGCCACCCTCCCCCTCCTCCACCAGCCACCTTGCATTGTCCAAGAGCTCCCCTGCATAGAGCTGTGATTCATGGTGATGAATTATTGAACGTTGTCTTTGGTGCCTTGCTCGTGCTTTGGTGCCCAGCTAGAGGTGAAGAAGGTGAGGAGCAGCCCCACAATCCACCACACTCACTGCAGTTTACTCATAGTTTGTCTTTTATATCATCCATGGTCCTGAGCTGGGCTTCTTTCCACACGTGCTCCTGCTCTCCGTAGGGTGCTGTGTTCCTCATGGAGGGATCTGCAGGTTTGCTGCTGGGGACCTCTCTCGTGACTGCAGCACTTTGAAGATCAATTCCTCCATCACATCAGGCTTGCAGGGCCAGGACTGGGCTTCCTGGTGTCATTGTGACTTTCAGCCCGGGGCGTGCACAGCTGGCAAGGAGAACGTGGCTCTGCGGAGCCTGGAAAAGACACTCTGGGCTCTGCTGGGACCTTAGGGAACGTTATGGAGCTGTAGGTTGGGAGACTCTGGAAAATTGTTGGATTATGTCTTTTGTTGAACACCAAGCAGCGTCCAGAGCCCGTTTGTTTCTCCTGCATGGCTGTCCCAGTGCCAGCACACCCCATCTCCCCCTGCCAGATGGGCACAAGGAGCACCCAACAGCCCTGTCCCTGCCTCCACGTCCCGGTGTGGCTGCCAGCTGGGAGCCTGCAGGGCCACCACATGCCTTCTGGATGGAAAGTGGGTCCTGACCTCCTGCTGTGGGGCTCAGCAGCCTGGAAGGGGTGGGAGAGCAGGAGGGGCAGTGCTGCTGGGCACAGCCAAAGCCCCCCAGGGCTCGGTGTCCCCAGCCACCTTTAAAAGCAGGGCTGGGGCTGGAGAGTCCTGAGCTGCTCCTGCTCCCCCAGCACCCCCAGACCCACAGGAATCACAAAAATGATCAGAGGGCTGGAACTGTGAGGAAAGGCTGAGAGAGTTGGGGTTGTTCAGCCTGGAGAAGAGAAAGCTCCAAGGAGACCTCATTGTCACCTTTCAATACCTGATGGTGCCTGTAAGAAGGATGGGGACAGAGCCTGCTGTGACAGGATGAGGGGTAACGGGTTTAAACTGCAGGAGCAGAGATTTAGGTTGGATGTAAGGAAGGAGTTGTTCACCATGGGGGTGGTGAGACACTGGCACAGGCTGCCCAGAGTGGATTCCCTGTCCCTGGAGATGTCCAAGGCCAGGTTGGATGGGGCCCTGAGCAACCTGGTCTGGTGGGGATGTCCCTGCCCGTGGCAGGGGGGTTGGACTGGATGAGCTTTAAGGTCCCTTCTAACTCCAGCTGTTCTGTGGTTGTGTGATCCTGGGAATCCAGATGGGAAGC
>VZRW01006043.1:1096-18452 GCA_013398125.1 Aegotheles bennettii | reverse complement strand
GGGATGTGGCAAGGGGAGGATTTGTGGTTGTTTTTTTCTCTTCCAGCTGCTCCTTGATGTTGGTCCCGAGTGACTGCGATGTGGAGAGATTGGTTTCTTGATGCTGAGCTGTCACCTGATGGCTCGAGAGGCTTTAGTTGTGATTGTTTGCTCCTGGCTGTGACCTGGCGTGGTGCCACACATCAGCACAGCTCTGGTTCAGCCAGGACATCACCGTGACTGCGTCTCGTGGAGGGATGTGGTGGTGTGAGGAACTCCTCCTGCTCCAGTTTGTGTTGCTGCAGACGTGTGTGGCATTGTAAGTGCTCACCACTGCCCAGCAGGGAAGCAGCTTGGTGGCACCTGAAGGGACCAGGGGTTGAGTGAGGAGAAAACAGAACAAGGAGCAGGTGGTGTCACCGGTGGCTGCTGGTGAAATTGGTGAGAGCCGAGGTGTGAGACACAGGCTGAGCTGAGCTTGTCAAGGATCATTTGTGCAGGACAAGGATCATTTGTGCAGGACTGGGCAGTTGAATGGTTTTTACTCTTTCACTGGGCAGATGCATGTGCTGTCTCTGGGGCCTCATCTCTGTCCCTTTAAGCAGGAGGAGCCAGGGCCCGTGGTGTGGCAGTTAATCATTTCTTCTCCCAAGATCAGAATCAGCCCTGTGGCTGCCCTGTCCCTGCTGTGATAAGTGTTTAACCTGAGTTATCCCAGCTTTGGTTTGGTTTCATCATTTCTACAAACACACTGGGCCTGTGTTTTCGCTTGGCTTCTCTTCTGCTTCAGTTTCTCCAGGAAAGTTCCAGGGAGTCCCTCATTCCCTGATGTTTTAGCTCTTGGTGATCCCCCACTTCTGCTCAATCCCAGGTCCAAATGCTCCTGCTTTAAGTGATGTTGTGTCAGGCCAAAGCTCTTGGTCTCCTCCTCTCTGTGGGGACACACCTGTGATTAGTAACTTACTCGTGTTTAACTAGAGGTGGGTGACTCTTGGGGCACTGCAGCCCTGCTTTGTGACCCTCAGACTTGCACGTCTGTGCTTTGAAGAGCTGAGAGCAGCTTTTTAATGTCAGAGGCAGCGAAACACCGCTGGAATCTGTGCCCACTTTCCCTGCTCTAATGCAATCACGTGTGGCTGATGCAGCACTTTAAAGCTGGCTTTAAAAAAAAACCAGAGACAAATTCAATGTGCGAGGTGGCCACGTCAGTCAGCTGCAGCAGGACATCAGGGAGCCCCATCCTGCCTGCCCACCAGGGTTTGTCTGCTCTTTTTTTGATGCTCTTGGTAGCTCAGGCCTTGCAAGAGATGATGGGATGTCCTGGAAGGGTGTTTTTAAGCTCCTTTAAGGTGTTTGCTCAAAACTGGGAGCACTGGGACTTCGCAGCCTTTGTGGAACTCTTAATTGTTCCTGGCTGAGCAGAGCAGTGTGGTGAGCAAGAGCAGCCCTGACGCCCCAGGACTGGGCTACTCACACAACCTCGGCTGGATCTGACTTGGTGGGGCCCTGCTCTGCTGCTGGAAGGTGTCACTGGCTCCTTGTAGTGATCCCACCTCTCCCTGAGCTTCCGTGGAGCGAGTCCCTGAGCCTGTGGAGGTTCTCGGTGCTGGGCAGGGCTGCGTGGGGCAGGGCGCAGTGGGTCTGGCTCTGCAGTGCCTGCTGGGATGGGAGGAGGGGAAGAACAGGAGGAACTCATGGTAAATCTTGTGATAGATCCAGTGAGCAGCTGCTCGGGTGGTGCTGGTTTCGTAGTGATTCTTTTTCTCCATAAACTCATCAATTAATTAATTCCTGAACTCGTGTGAACTCTTTTCCTGCGCGGTGGCACATGGGAGGGTGCCTGGGAGGCTGAGCTGTGTGAAGGGCTCCTTCTTCTGCTGGAACTCTTTCCATTTTCATATTGCAGATCATGAGTAACCGTGACTTTCTCCTCCTCTTCATATTTGTCCTCCTGGTGCTGAG
Source organism: Aegotheles bennettii (assembly GCA_013398125.1). Classification (NCBI taxonomy): domain Eukaryota; kingdom Metazoa; phylum Chordata; class Aves; order Caprimulgiformes; family Aegothelidae; genus Aegotheles; species Aegotheles bennettii. The sequence continues at coordinate 16,511 of VZRW01006043.1, read as the reverse complement.
GGGTTCCCCTAAAGTGTGTGAGGGGAGGAAGCATTGCTCTTGCTTTCCCATACTCCGTGACTTCCACATTCACCCTCGGGTGGGCTTTGACATGGCTCAGTTGAGCAGAATAAGCACCACCTGTCCTTTGTGTAAAGGTCATCTCCTCTTAGATATAAAAGAACTTGCTTTTTGTTGTGCAATGCTGACAGGCTCAGTGGCAGAGGGCAATGTGCACACAGGGACAGTGGGAGGAAACAAAACACCCCGAGCTCTGTCACTGCTTTTTTAAACGTTTTTAAACGCGCTGGAGCTCGCTTCAGTCTGGGGTGATGCTTGAGCTGGTGAAATGTGTCCCTTTGTGTCACAGCAGCTCTGGAGACTCCACAGGACCCTGGCCCTCAGACCCTTAGAATCATAGAATCATTATGGTTGGAAGGGACCTCCAGGGCCATCAAGCCCAACCTTTATCCCATCACATTCCTGACCATTAGACCATTAGACCATGGCCTCAAGTGCCTCATCAACCCGTTTGTTGAACACCCCCAGGGACGGTGACTCCACCACCTCCCTGGGCAGCCCATTCCAGTGCCCAACCACCCTCTCAGTAAAGAACTTCTTCCTAATCTCCAACCTAAACTTCCCCTGACGGAACTTGAGGCCATTTCCTCTCGTCCTGTCATTAGGAAATGGCCACCCTTGTGTGCTGTAACCCACCTGGTTCAGTGCCTGGGGGAGAAGGCTGCCCTGCAGAAGGGTGTATTGGTGAGGACAGTCAGTTTGTGAAAGGTCTGGGAGTGCAGGTGACAGCCCTCACAGAAATCTGGGGACAGCAGCACCCAGCCAGTGCCTCTGCCCCATCAGAAGGGGACATGGGACTTGACAAAGTGTCAGTTTTTCTCCTTCAGCCTGATAGGGATCAAAGGCGAGGCCTCGCCCCGAGCAGTCATGTGTGAGGCTGGTGGGCTTGGTCTGGCCAACGCTGCTCTTGGCACCACCACCACAACTGCTGCTTCCTTCCCCAGCTGGGGCTGGCTGGCTGCAGGCAGTTCTTTTGGTAGCAAGCAAGAAAAAACTCACGGATCAGTTAAAGAGCCAAAAAATGTCCCAGTAGCTGGAAATCCAGCTGGAAGCAAGGCAGGCAGGCTCAGCCTGGGTCACTGGCTGCAGGACACCGTGCAGCTGCTGCAAGAAAAACCACCTAGAGGTGACTGAAGTCTTGGTGTGGCTCTGAACAGACCCTGAAAGGGGAAATGAGAGAAGATTTCTGATAATGGTGTCCTGGGGAGGTATCGAACAGCGTGCGCCTCCCCCCGTTACGGTGGGGGCTGAGATCTGCTGAGGTCCTGGTTCTCTGCCCAAGAAGGGGAGCCTGACTCTTGCAGTGTTTCCATTCCCAGGTGGTGTGGAGCCATGGCCATCCTGTTTGCTGTCGTGGCGAGGGGCACGACCATCCTGGCCAAGCATGCCTGGTGTGGAGGGAACTTCCTGGAGGTGACAGAGCAGATCCTGGCCAAAATACCCTCTGAAAACAACAAACTGACCTACTCGCATGGGAAGTGAGTATCACTCCTCTCCTGGGCACGGGAGGAGAGGCTGGGAATGTGTGTGAGGACAGGACTGAATGGGCTGTAGCCATATTCCCACTGAGATGTGTGTGTGTGCAATCAGCTCAGCAGCCAGTTGGGCTTTTTTTCAGAACTTTGCAGCACAACCAGGATTTGAGTTTAGCTGAAGCAGTAAATGCTCAGGCAGTTGATCCAAAACCAGGTTTTCCATTTTCCCTACCACTCCACAGTGAGTTGGAGGATGCTCAGCTAGGGGTATCACACTGTTGGACTCTTGGGTGTTTGGCTTGTGGAATCTTTTCCTGGCTTTCCTGAGGTTTGAGCATGGCTTTAGGTAAAAATGTCGCCCTTCTCGGGTCACTCGTGGCTCCTGGTTGCTTTAAGGTAAGTCCTGCTGGCAGATGCAGCGTCCTCCTGAGCTGCCACTAACGCAGTGTGGGACAGGAGGATTGTTCCAGGGCTTGTAGAGGTCTCTGCACAGCCCAGGGATGGTGCTGGTGGAGTGGCAGCATTAGATATTGCATTGCCCCAGACTGTGCTGGCTCATTGCACGTACGAGGGTTTCACAAACGTGGCAGAAGATCTCTGTGGTTCTTCTGCTTTGCATTGTGCTATTAAAATCTCCAGGTGCTATTCTGCAGCTCTGGGTGCTGAGCTGCATGTCAGAGCATGAAGTTGGTCTCCTCTGACAAGTCTTACATTGGCTTCATTTTCTTTGATCTGGACAACCCCCTCTCTGCCTTCCCTGGGGGAGAGGGGAAGGACGGGTTCCTCACCATCTCTTTGGGGGGTTGGATATTTTCACACACCATGCGTGGAGCTGGCGCCTTCACCAGAACATGGAGTTGAAGTTGTTTGGCAACTGGATGTCCCACAAAGTTCTTGCTAAGTTAGGATGGGTTGCGTAGGACGCGAGGCCAGCGATTCTTTAACCTGTGGGTGTAGCTTGTAGGGATGGAGACACCTACCTCGACAAAGGTGGCTGGGATCTGTTGGGATCTGTTTGGATCTGTGGGATTTCCTGTGGAGCAACTGGAATTTGCTCTTCCACTTCTCCAGCCCTCGAAGGCCCCGCACGCAGTGGTGTCTTCTAGATCAGTCCTGTGGCAGTTCCAAGTGACCTTATTTTTTTCTTCTCCTCTTCTCTGCAGTTACCTGTTTCATTACATCTGCCAGGACAGGATCATATACCTCTGCATCACAGATGATGTAAGTGTGTTGGTTACAGCTGTTGCACAGCTGGGTTCTTGAAGGGTCTGGTTTGGTTTTTTTTGTACCTGTGTGTCAAAGAAAATCATCAGTGGGTGCTAATCTGAGGTGTCTTCTTTGCCCATTGGAGCTACTGCTTGTGTTATCTCACACCAGTTACAGCTTCGAAGTCCAAGCCTGGACCTCAAATGTGAATGGATAGTTTTGAGGTTAAGCTCTTGCTTTTGCTTAGTTTTGAGGTTAAGCTCTTGCTTTTGCTTAGTTTTGAGGTTAAGCTCTTGCTTTTGCTTAGTTTCTCAGCAGCTGCAGTGCAGCAGGATGCAGAGGGCAGCCTTTAACTGTCAGTGAAATGTGTACAATGCTCCTCAATTCTGGAAGTGTTGAAGCAAAACCTTCTCCCTCACTGGAAAGAGGTACCAGGCACAAAATGAGGAGTGTGGGTACCCCAGTAAATCTGCTGCCAATGGTGTCTGGGAAGCTGAGACTGAAACCTGGCTGCTCAGTGGACCCAGGAGAACCAGTCAAACCCCACAGCATTAGGGACTGAGAAGTGCGGTTTCTCTACACGTGGCTACTTGCCCTGTACACTTCATTGTCCCTGACTTGACACAGCTCTGGATGTGATCTGCTCTCTTCCTTCCAGGACTTTGAAAGATCCAGAGCCTTCAACTTCCTGAATGAAATCAAGAAGAGGTTTCAGACCACATATGGCTCGAGGGCACAGACAGCCCTTCCCTACGCAATGAACAGCGAGTTCTCCAGTGTCTTGGCTGCACAGCTGGTGAGATCTCTTGCTAAGTGGGATTTTCCTAACAAGCCAAACTTCTCCCCAGAAATTCCCCGTGTGTTTTCTCACTGGAAATGGCAGCACCACGCCGAGTCTGGGTGTGAAGCCGGGGGTTTGGCTCTTCTCCCCACGCTGGCTCTGCACCACTTTGGTGGTAAAAATGGGTTGGGGTTACTACTGATGTGTTAACTGCTCGTACCAGGTGGCTGCACTGGAGATGAGATCTCAATGGGAACATCTGAAATGCCCAATCTAGTTCCAGTTGTCCATCCCAACGTCACTGGCACTGGGAGCAAGACAAACGAGGGTTACTCTGCTTCTGTTAAACTGAACTTCAGAACCTGAGTATCGAGTAACCCTGCACTGCCTCTCCCTTCTCTCCCCTCCACTTTGTGGCAATCTCAGTGGTGCACAGCCAGAGTGTGACAGGCTGTTTGCTGATGGTGCTGCTTACTTTTGGGAGCAAAGAAGCTGGGCTTGGGTTACAGTCCAGTGCTGGATACAGAACCAGGGAGAACTCCAGCTAGCTTGCAGAGAGGCTCTAAGCATTCCCATTCCTGAGACAGCTGGGGGTTGAAGAGCAGGAGAAGTAGCTTGTGAAAGGTCCTGTGTTCCCATTGCCATGGACCCTTCTGACCCCAAAGTTTGAAGTGTGAGAGTATTGAAAAAGTGAGGGGAAGATCTCAGCACCATCAGCTTGGTGGTGTCGGGGATGCTGCTGTGTCCCAGCTCTGGGGGCTGCAGGTTGTAGAGGTGAGCAGCTCCACCAGTATGGGCCCAGTCTGGAAGGAACCTGAAGCTGCCTGGGGTTTGTGCAAGGAGCTGTGGGGGTGATTTGGGGTGTATGGAGCCACACGGAGTTCACTGCAGAACTGTTCTTTGGCTTATGCAGCAGGCAGAAAGCAGTGAGTGGCAATGGCAGGGTGGCTCCAGGGGGGCCCAGTGCATCGTGTGTAATAAATGAGATTAACTTCCTCTGTGTGCTGGCACGGAGTTCCTCCTCTCCACCAGGCTCTGATAGGTGGGAGCTGGAGCTGTGAGAAGTGATGACTTGTCAAACTGCAGGCTGTGCATGGCTGGGATAAGCTTAATGAATTGCCTTATCTGGGGAGCCAGGCAGCCCGCAGGGCCACGGGGTTGGTTGTCCTCTGAAAATCCCAGCCTGGCTGTTCCTCTAAACCCCAGGAGGAGCTGCCTACCCCAGCTTTTCATATCGATAGAGACCCAGAAAGCTCTTCCCTGGGATGGCTCTGAGCCTTGCTGAGATGAGAGCCCTGCTGATCAAACCTGGCACGCAGAGCAGGACTGTGCTCCAGGTGACTCCTGGGACTGCAGGACTCCCAACCAGTGTGAGGAAGAGACCACAGTACAGCTGGAGTCCAGCACACAGCAGGGAAAGGGGAGGCTGTGCTTCCACTAAAACCAGTGACCAACTTTTGGCCGTCCTCAACATCTCCTGGTGTTGTGATTCTGGTTCATGGGTCCTCCTCACCTACAGAGATGGCCACACGCTGCCTCGCTTGTGGAGTTGTAGGGCTCTCTTAGCATGTTCTGCAGATAAGGAGAAGGCTGTGAAAGTGTGTTGCTTTCATAAATAGTTCAGAAATGATGTGTGGGAGTGGGAGCACTGAGAGTAGCCCAAGCATTTAGTGAACCAGGTCTCTCAGCTGCTTCTCAGCTTTCCTTCCTTGTGGCCACTTTCAAACAGGGCCATTATTTCTGGGGAGGCTGCAGGCACCTGGCTGCAGGTAGACATGTGTGGTCCTTAAGTGGCTGAGAGAGTCAGATTTTGGTCTGCTGCCCACTTCTGAACGTCTCGGGTAACCTGAACGCTCCCACTGATGTCTGTGCTGTCCTGCAGTGACCTGGAGTTCCCTTTTATTGTCTCAAAGAACTGGAGCCTGATGCTGTGGGTCGCTGCTTGCCCTGACTGTTTGTGTTACAGAAATACCACTCGGAGAGCAAGGGCACGGACCAGGTGGCAGAGACACAAGCCCAGATCGATGAACTCAAAGGAATCATGGTGCGAAACATCGGTACGGCTCCCTCGGCACCGGGCAGGACCAGAGCTGCTGGGGGGGTGGCCTTGTGGCAGAGAGCTGGTGGTGAAGGGGCTGGGGGAGCTCTGAATTCACAGAATCCCAGAATCCTAGGGGTTGGAAGGGACCTCGAAAGCTCATCCAGTCCAACCCCCCTGCCAGAGCAGGGTCACCTAGAGTCCATCACACAGGAACGCATCCAGGCGGGGTTTGAATGTCTCCAGCCAAGGAGACTCCACAACCTCTCTGGGCAGCCTGGTCCAGTGCTCTGGCACTCTCACAGGAAAGAAGTTCTTCCTGATATTCACATGGAACCTCCTGTGCTCCAGTTTGCATCCATTGCCCCTTGTCCTATCATTGGTCATCACTGAATTTGCTCCATCATCCTGACCCTCACCCTTTACATATTTGTAACCATGGATGAGGTCCCCCCTCAGTCTCCTTTTCTCCAAGCTAAAGAGCCCCAGCTCCCTCAGCCTTTCCTCATAAGGGAGATGTTCCACTCCCTTCATCATCTTTGTGGCTCTGTGCTGGACTCTTTCAAAGCTGAGCGTGGCTGGGGGAGCTCTGAGCTCACGCTGAGCATGGCTGAGCATGGACCTGGGCATGAGGAACACTGCTCGAGATGAACCTGCACCGCTGGCGTGGTTGGGGTCTGCTCTGTGGCTGTGGCTTTCCTGCAGCTGCTGGGAGGAAGATGCCCCACGGTAGCTTAATCATTTTTATTTTGTGTCAGACCCTGGTTTGCGTTTTGATAAGTCTGACCACTCAAAACAGAGGTAGATCTGGGACTGACCACAATGGATGCAGGTCAGTCCCACCACATAGCCTGGGTGATGTGGGGCTGTTCTGTAAGGAGTTGCCCAATATCTGAGCCACTGCCAGGAGCTCCGGGCTTACAGCAGGACCTGGCTGTTGGAAGCAGCTTTTTGCACTGGGATTTTTTCTACAGAATCAGGGGGTTTTTTGTCTCTTTCTCCAGACCTTGTGGCACAAAGAGGAGAGAAGCTGGAGTTGCTGATCGATAAAACAGAGAATCTGGTGGATTCGGTAAGTCTGGGCAAGAACTTGGAAAACCCCCAAATTCCATGTGATTACAAAGCATGATGTTATGGAGTCTCACACGCTGGGAGCTGCTCTGCCCCCAGGAACCCTCACCTGGCTCAGCATCTTCCTCCACAGGCTCCTGGCAATCCTCAGCCCAGGAGAGTGCTGGGATCTCCCGGGTAGGGCTTTTGGAGATCCAGACACCACTCAGCTGACAAAAAGTAGTCATGGTCTAGAGAGGAGCAGAGGTTCCCTTACCCCTTAGAGACACTGTCCTCCAGCTACTGAGTGTTTAACCCTTTCTGCTTCCTCAGGTGGTGGCAAGCCATAGTGTGACCTCAGGTAATGCTTTAGACAGACAGACTGGAGTTCCTTCAGCAATTAGGCTGAGTTGATGTAAGAGCTCTCCCAGGGTGTGTTGGTTCTTGGAAACCACACAGGGGTTGAAGGAATGGGATGTGCCCCTGGTTTGAACACCTTAAAGCCCTCCAGTGAGTGTCCCAGCAGATCCATGGCTGAAGAGCTCAAACTTCAGAGTAACAAATGGGCTGTGGTTTGTCCCTCGTCTATGAGCTGTGACCACCAGAACATTGCACCTAAACCAAATGTGTTTAGAACCCTCCTGGGAACGGCCTGGTCTGAAGAAGCTGGTGGTCAGAGAAGCCCTGTCCTCTGGAGAACCAGTCTGGGCTGAGGGGAGGTGTGCTGGTACCCAGCAGCCAGCTCTCAGGTGTGGGAACTGCACAACTGAGCACGGGGGGTGCTCCTGGGGCTTGGGGAGTGGCTGAGCACAGGAGTCAGCTTTCAGTCAAAATTCCACTTGGTGCAGGGACACGGTTCTAGCTGGGGAAGCCTTCCCTGGAAGGGTTCTGGGGGGAAACCTGGAACTCACCATCAGAACGTGCTGCTCAGCTGGTTTGTTCTGGGCTGGCAGGAGCTGCTCCGTGTGGGAATCACTGACACAGCCTGGGGGGCTGGAGGGCACCGTGTGACCAAAACCTCCTTTGGATGGGTGGGATTGAAGGACACTGGGAGGAGACTTGGGATGGGGCAACCAGGAGCTTTGCCTAAAATGCAGCAAGGCCAACTGCTGGAGGGAAGCTCCAGCCCTGTGTGGCTGCTGTTGGGAGCAGTGGTAGGGGTGCTCTCACCTTGGCATTATTTATAGCAATAAAGTTGTTGTTCAGATCAATAGTCCCATCAATACTTGGGGTGTCTCAGTCCCTGGAAGGTCGGGAGTCAAATGAGAACCTGACCAGAAGTACATTGAGGTAAACTGATCCTTGTGGGCAGCCCTGGCAAGGGTCGGTGTGTGACCCTCCTGCACTGGTCCTGGGCTTACTCTTACACTTCATCTTGCCCCTGAAGTAGTGTGGGAGAGTTTTGATGCCTGGTCGGTGTTGATTTAGTGTAACTGCAGGAGTTAAACAGCTCTGGAGGAGATCACTGCAGTGCTTTGGGTTGTTGGGGAGGTATTGCCCAAGAAAAACCTCTCTGTGGAGCTTCTCAGGACGCAGCTTCCTCTGCAGCAGGCTCGGGGGTTAATGAGTTGTTTTACTTTCTCTTGTAGTCAGTCACTTTCAAAACGACCAGCAGGAACCTCGCCAGAGCCATGTGTATGAAGAACCTCAAGCTTACCATCGTCATCATCATTGTCTCCATCGTAAGTGTGGACACGATGGACCTTTGGCTGCTCAGTCAGGCTCAGCTGTAGATGCCAGCAGCATCTGGCTGTCTTGGGCCCACCAGTGCTCTGTGCTGGGGAGGGTCGTGGCTGTAGACCAAGTGTTTTGATGGTCTTGTGAGAGTGAGGGGAGGGCAGTGTCCTGCCAGGCAGCTTTGCTTGTCACAGCAGCAGGAGAAGCTTTCCAGGGAAATCCCTCGGGCTCCTGAGGGCCGGTCCCAGCCGCCTTGCTGGCTCTGCTGGGAGCAGAGGCATTGAGTTTATGGCTACTCCATCTGTGAAAGCTTTTCAGGCCTTAGTCCTGTTGGTATCTTGTTACTTAACGTTGGAGTAGCTCTCCTCGCTGTGCCTGTGATAATGTGAACAGGAGGATGCTGGTGGGTGGGTGTGGGTTGGATGTGTCAAGTGCTTTGTCCTCACCAAGCCCTCGTTCCTGTGTTGCTGGAGAACAGTTGGTATTGGTGCAAGGATGAGGAGGATGTGGCACCAAGTCCCGTGTGACATCTGACAGGTTATTTAGGGGTTTCCAAGCCCACGTTTCAGTCACAGGGCCGAGCCAGCAGCTGGCTACACTGAAGTCTGGCTGCTTTCTCTCTCCAGGTCATCATCTACATCATCCTGTCGGCCGCCTGCGGTGGGCTCGCGTGGCCCAGCTGCGTGCAGAAGTAGCCCTGGGCAGCTGGCACGGGTCCCTTGGAGATGGGAACCACCGGAGTGTGAAGAAGCAACCTACAGAATAACTCCTCATCTTTCGCTACTGACACCTTCTCATTCTTCCACCCCTCCAGGACTTGAGACTTTTGCCTTATTGCCCCAGCACGGCCCAGCAGGTCGCTGCGTCCGCGCAGCCGTAACCTCAAGGATGGGCTCTGTCAATTACTTGAAGGGATTTGTTATTTTTTGTTGTTCCTTCTCTGTCCCACCCGTGTCCCCCCTCAGCTGGAGGAGGCTCTGGAGGTTGCGTGCATGCTCACCCCATGTAGCTTTGCACTCCTGTGCAAGGGGAGGACGGTCCCGTGGCAGCCGTCCCACTGCAGGGATGGTGGTGGGGCAGGCGGGTGAGTTTCCACTTTCTACCAGTGGTGGAGGTCCAGGTGCCTCCCCCTGCACATCTGGCCTGATGTGCTGCTGCAGCCTTCCCACACACAGAGGTTTTGCAAGCATAACAGAACAAACGGCTCCTGGGCTCGGGCTTTGCGTGCTGCGAGGTGTCAGTGCTGCTCCTGTATGGAATCTCCCCTCTCCTGGAGGTCTCTTCCCTCTGCAGGTGGTGGGAGAGTGTTGGGTCCCCTCAGCGTTGGCTGCCTCTTCATCCTCACTCCTTCCTCATCTCCCCCCGTGATCTGTGGCTCAGTCGGGACAGTGAAGGAGATGGTGATGTATGGTTAGGGTTGCAGGAACGGATCTGCTTTCTCACATTATTTCTCCTGTTCTTTTGAGGGTGGACTGAAAGGAACAACACTCTTGTTCTTGCTGGCTAAGGTGAAACTGGGGCCAATCAGTTGATCTGCCTTGATGCAGGCAGGTGCCCACTGCTTGTGCATCTGCAATCAGGACAGAGAAGGGGCAGAAAGATGGAGCTGATGGACAGGGACTTTCTCTATGGTCAGGAGAGGAAAGGCTCTGTCAGAGGGTGCAGTGACACGGGCTCCTCTGGAAAGAGAACCACCAAACCAAACCCAAGGCTAATAACCAAATGTAGGCAGGGGTGTGCTGAGATGTGCTGCTGGCAGAGGAGAGGGACCGAACCACTTGGGGTTCAGTGCTGTGTCTGTCCCTGCTGACCCACCAGGCCAGTCCTGGCAGCCTGGAGCCCCAGCAGTGGGTGCTGGGGTGAGGGTGTAGGAGCTGCTGTCTTGTATCTTACAGGCTCCTTTCCAAGAGAAGAAATAGAAACAACTGAGATCTCCTGGAAGCAGCAGGTGGCCTGCGAAGGAGGCTGCATCTTTCTGGCCCAGGGAAGTGGCTTCTGATGGTGGGTGGAAGCTGTTGAGGTATGGGAAGGGGAGGCTTCACTTGGTGGCTGACCTCGAGCACTTGGTTGGTGCTGTGGGTTCCGTGCAACAGCAGGGAGCTGCTGCTCTGGGTGTGTGTTACACCCACCTTAGAGCTCTCCAGCAGGTGCCAGATAAAGAGTTCTCCTATGAACTTGGGTGCTTGTTTGGATTTGTCTTCTCCCAGGCTGAAATTTAACTGAGGGTAAATCAGATCTCAACACCCAGGGAGTGTCAGTTGTTTGCTGGCATCCATCTCTGTGTTCATCAAATGTAAAGCCTAGAGAAAGATCTCCTCCCTTTCCTCCTCCTCTTCCAGCCACCCACAGTTCAGTGTACAACTGTGCATGTTTTAGGGAGTGTTGATGTTGCCATGTCCATTTCTATGATCTGTTGTCTTATGTACAAATTCTTTTTAAAGAAGAAGAGGCTGCCTTCCCTTTTAAAGGATGCACTGAGGCATTAGTGTAAAAACAAAGTTAACTCAATTTAAATAAAAGGACTGTACAGAAAGCTGAGTTGTTCCCTTCTGTGTAAGAGGGGGGGGTTCTGCCACGAGCTGTAGGGGTTTGATGTGGTTCTGCCAGAGGCTTCTGGTGGTGGGAAGTGTCTGAGTGCCGGGGATGGGGGGACAAAGCACCCACCTGCTGTTGTGCCCTAGACCCCTCGGGGATATGTTGTGTCCTTTCATAGAATCACAGAATCATTATGGTTGGAAGGGACCTCCAGGGTCAGCAGGTCCAACCTTTATCCCATCATATTGCTAACCATTAAGACCATTTCATCTACCTCTGGAGCAGAGCTGGTGCAGTGTTGGATTGCTCCTGTGTCACATGGGGGAGTTGGATTTCCCTTTAAACCTGCAGGAACTGAGGTCAGGGGTTGGTCCCATGCTTTGAGGCACAGCTGCTGTCTGGTGGTGCCTGCAGGGCTTCAGGCTGATGGAGAACAGAAAAAGCTGAAGGAAGCTCACTGGGTGTGAGAAGGGCTTAGAAAAATGAAAGGATGAAAATTAATTGAACACCTCATTAGTGTGATGGTTCTTCCAGAGCTGTGTTTCTGCTTAATGGTCCTGGTGGATGGCCCCAAAGCAAACTGAGGGCCCTCTCCTGCAGTGGGCAGTGAGGGCCAGGCAGTTGCAGATTTGTATCTTAAACACCTGGAGTTTGAGGACCCAGGCCTAGGTTCAGCTGCCTGCTTGCTCACCAAAACGTGAGCAACAGCTCCAGTTCAGCCTTACCCTCCTCTTCTCTCACTGGTAACCAGTGCTCAGAACTAGAGCTCTCCTTTCTGCCCCTTCACCAGCTAGAGCTGGCTCAGAGCTCTGCAGTGCTGCTCGGAAGCAGAAGAGGACAGTAAGGGTGTACAGCTCTCCAGGTGAAACAGGAGCACACACACGGGTGGGTCTGAGACAACAGCTGGGGACCAATTGTCTCTTCTGCTTTTTTTCCTTTGTCTAAAGCAAACTCTGTGCAGGAAGTGCTCTCTGCTGTAACACACCCTGCAGAATGCCCTGTTTGCAGGTGGGATGTCCCAGGTTTTGTTCTGCTTAGGCCACCTGTGGATGTTCTCCTAGAAAAGACATGAACCCAGTGCTGGGAGTTGTTTTCCTTTGCTAACACCCACCTCATCCTTCGGAAATCCAAGGAGCTCCAGGGCTGTGGTTACCTGTGTGGAGCTCCAAGTGTAGAAGCAGACTTGTCAGGAAAAGCCTCCTTCCTAAAAAGTCCACAAAAACTGCTCCACGTCAGGCTCACTGTGTGAATAAAGCAGATCTGTTCCAGCACCGTAACATTTTATTAAACTACACTATCAAAATCACATTGATGGCAGGGAGAACATTGCTATCAGTGCGTATCTTCTGTACTAAGACTGCATCCATAGCATCCAGCACTGCTGAGGACAAGGACACTGGACTGGAACCCTTCATAGCCAAAGAGACAGTAGAAAACTTCTACAAAAATCAGGGCAGTGAGGGGCTGGCTGAGAGATCCCAGGGAAATGCTTCAAGTTAAATCAGCCAGGGAGGGGTGTTGTTAAAAAATTCACTTTAAAACGATATTTAACTTCCTCACCTGAGAGGTGAAGCTGCTGCTGAAGGGCAGTTACTGAACAGCAGCCCCCATCCCTGCACGCACCCACACAAATATTGTGTACTGCTCCTGCACTGGTGAACCGTGCGCACACTTTATACAACAGCTCCAAGTGTACTACAGTTATAAAAACCTGCTTCAGCTCCTAAAACAAACAATAGAAAGTAGCAGAAATACATTCTATACAGAAGTTCAAAAAAAACCCCAAAACCAACCAAAAAACAACGAACAATTGAGTTCCAGACAAAGAGTAGAGTACATCAGGTTGAGTTAAAAAGTCTCGCTTCTAACACCTACAGAACTATTTCTATCTGCCCGAGCCACTGCTATGGCACAGCGCAGCTCAGAGCTGCTCTCTGGCACAGAGAGGACCACCAGCAGCCACCTTCTGCAAGTGTCCTCAGGAGCAGGTCACCTCGGGAGGTTTTGGTGACCCAGCCTTGCCCAGGGCCGCCAGGCGAGGTCTCTGCAATAAGGCTCTTGGTCTCCAGCTGAAGACTTGTATGACAGTCTCGCTTTGAACAGTGGAAACACAGTAAAGCAGTTGCTGTTCCACCAGCAAGAACAGCAGCTGAGGGTGTTGTTGGTGGAGAGGAACCATGGGAGGGCGCTCAGGACGTTTGTTTTCAACCCAGGTCCTTACACCCAGCCCAGCTGGGGTCAGCTTCACCGCGGGGTTGGGCAGCGCCGCGACATTGGGGTTGTCAGTAGCACCCATCCTTCCAGGAGTCGTCCTCGTCGGCCTGAGCCGTCTGTGCTGCCTGGAGGAACCTGCTTTAGGACAAAACACAGGGCAGTCACCCAGAGCTGAAGCAGCCACAGCCCCACACCAGGCTGCTGCACACAGGGACGCTGCTTTGAGGCTGGAGTTTACCCCGAGCTGCTGCAACATCTGCCTGGTGACAGTGCCAATATCTGCCTCGGGTAAACAGCTGCACACAGATGTGCACGGCAGGGATGGCCCAGAGCAGGCAGCAGCAGCAGTTCCAGGCATCTCAAAGAAATTAAGTGACTATTAACTGGGTGCTGAGTGACACAGTTACTCTGCTCTGAACACTGTTGTGGGTTTTTCCCATGACTGAGTCCAAGAGAAATATTTTTCCCTGCAAATGTGACTAAACACATGAGTATTTAGTATGAGTAATAGTATTAGTTTTAGTATTAGTATTTAGTATGAGTATTCTATGTGGAGTATTACTACAAATTAAGAGTTTAAAAACTCCCTTTTAAGGATTTCTTTTAATGTTAGCAGATACAGTTCAATTTAAGGCTACAACAGGATGTTAAAAATCAAGTGCCTACAAGCCTCAAATACCCACTGCCTAAATATTTAGGAAGCAAATCATAAAAGCTAAAAATAAGTGTAAAAAAAAAGTCCAGAACCCCCATTTTGGATTAAGACGTGGACTCTAAGTCAGCACAGAAACAAAAACTAAGTTTCAGGAATGGTCTATCAGCTTGGGTTTCACCCTGATGTATGAAGTTACTATAACAATATAGAATCTCACTTAAGCCTCATTGATGTGTCCTACTTCTCAAACCCTTCTAAAAACTCCCCAGGCCTTGACAATGCCCACCTGGAGGAGCCCTAACTACGGGTGAAGGAAAAAAACCAAAACCCACCAAACTTATTTTACCAGTAGCAAAGTCAGAGAGGCAGCCGAGTGGCTCAGCTGGGAGGTCAGGGTGTGAACAGTAAGGAGAGGTTCAGTCCTTTGGAAGCATTTTTCCCCTTCCCAAGACCAGATGTATGCACCAAATAAATACGTGCCATTGTGTTCATGGCTTATAAAAGTAGGTCTGAGCCTGTGAGTCTTCATTTGCCTGGAGAATTAGCTTTAAAAAAAGTGCCTTTTTAAGAAAAAATGGATGGAATAGTGGAATATTGAATGAACACTGGAATACTGAATGGTTTGGTCACAGATCACATGGTAACAAGGAGCTGCCCAGAAGCTGCCGAGTCCCAGCCTGTCTGTTCACAGGCACATGCACAGAATTTCCTTTTAGTGGTGTTTAAAGGATCTGCAACCCTTTGGTTCATCACTTAACGCCCAGGAATCCTGCAGCTAAGCACTGCCCCTTCTTTAAGGGCTCCCCAGCCACAAGCCTACACCAGTAGCCCTGGTTGTCACCAGTTAATCAGGAGCCCTGACCCAACTCTATCCTCACGTTAAAACCTGAGGTGAACGTGGGTTTATAAAAAAGTGTTTCTCACTCATGAAATAAAGGCAGAGGCTCCAGTCTGGGGTCTCACACTCACCTCTTGGATGGGGTTGGCTTGCTCTTGGGCACCGAGATGCCTCCCGCAGATGTGCGTGGTTTGATGGGTGAGTTTTTGGCCACAGTGACCACGTTACTGCTCCTGGTAGTGCAACTGCTGCCGGCAGAGCCCGTGTTCAGCGAAGAGGCCTGAGGTTTTCGGACTCCAGCCACAGGCCCTGTGTAAGTGCAGGCTTTGACTGGCTGCCTGGGCGTGAGCAGAGAGTTTGTGCATGACCCGGCCTTCACTGGCTGCCGCATGGTCAGGGGGGACTGCCCAGCACTGGAGGAATACCTGAGCTTACTGGGAGCCAGACCTAGGAACGGGAAGAAAACCCAGTTGGGAGCAGCTTTTAAACAACTCTTCAGGACCCCAGGCCTGTTAAGCACCTCGGGTTTAGTCAGGTTGGTGGAACAGACCAAGGGAGGTCACCCCAGGGGTGTGGAGAGGAGGCACTGCACCCACCTGCCGACCGCTGCTGCGTCCTCGGGATCCGGCTGCTTGGCACCTGCAGGTCCGACTCCAGGCTCCGACTGCTCCGTACGGACTCCAGAGCTCGGAGGCTGGTCCTGGCCAGGTTGGGCATGCTGTGGCGCATCTCCTCTGAAACCAAGAGCAAATTCTCTATCTGCTGCTTCTGGTAGCAATGGAGATGCATTAGACTGCCTCTTGAAAAACATACGTGCTTAGAGTCATAGAATCATTATGGTTGGAAGGGACCTCCAGGGTCATCAAGTCCAACCTTTATCCCATCA
>VZRW01006042.1:212768-364866 GCA_013398125.1 Aegotheles bennettii | reverse complement strand
CTCCCTCAGCTGCTCCCCATCAGCCCTGTGCTCCAGCCCCTGCCCCAGCTCTGTTCCCCTCTCTGGGCAGCCCCAGCGCCTCAATGTCCTTCTTGGCGTGAGGGGCCCAGCCTCATGCAGCCCATAACACAACTCCACAAAACCCACAGCTACTTCTTGGCTCATGGCTGGTTAAATTCTGCTGAGCCAGGGCCTTGCCTCACTCCCCCTGAGTTCAGCAGAAAGGCGCAGAATCGCTGATGTGCCGTGGGTGCTGCTGCAGGAGGAACCCACAGTAGGAGCCAAGAAGAGCGTGTTTTCCAGAACAAGCAAAGGTGGAAGTCTTACGGTGTCATGCTCAGATTTTGAAGTTGAGGACTTGAGAAAATAATAAAAAAAACCAACTTCCTTCTCTTTTTTTTTCTGGTTAAATGTGTGGCTTCATTAACCTTGGAAGACTCTTGCCCAAGTGCCTCTCCAGCCGTCTCTCACAACACCACTAATGGCACACTGTAAAGTAGGCAATTTCTCATCCTTCTGGCTCATCTAATACCAGATTTTTGCTCCTGTCTGGAACACCGTTCTGAGCAGACAACTCTCCTGCTCCTCTTTATAAAGTGGATTCATTGGAAATATTTCTGTTTTGACAATTGAGTTCTGATTTCTGAGCCTTAGGGTTCATTTTTAATTGGTGCAATTTTTCCATTTGCTAGCGATACCTACTCTAAATGTTTGTAAAATCCATTAATTTGTCAAGGGAAAAATAACGCCTTAATACATCTTTCTCATTAAATTCCTATCATGTGAGTTGTGGCTCTCTGCTATGGACAAAACCTTTAACAGAGAAATTACATATAGTGATTTCCTATGCTCTGCATTTCAAACAAAAAATGTAATACATAAAGGAAGTATTTTAACTCCCACACTAGAGTTTTGCATAATTTTGCTGTTTCGGCAAGAGACCTTTGGGCAAAGCTTTTAAACACAGAATAACACTCAAAATCTGTCCATCCAAGCAACTTAAAGTAAAAATCAGGACTGCTGAGTAGGAAGTTCTTCAGGCAACCTCAATAAAATAACTTGCTATTCAGAAACAGCTTCCTTCTAATCCCGATAGTTAACAACTAGCTTACTCAATGGCACCTGGGGTTAATAAACCTTCAGAAACTGGGGTTAAACATCATTTCTTTTAATCCTGCTAAATTCTTAACCTCCTGCAGCAGCTACTCCTATAATCCAGACTGGTACTCTGTGCAGCGCTGAGCAAACACTTCTGTTCCTGAAATATTTTTAACCAGGTCTAATGTATTTCACAGCAGGTTTTGTTATTTTTTTTTCCCTTTCCACACAAGGTTTGAGGTTTTGGTTTCAAGATCATTAACACTGGATCCATAGGCTCCTGCTTTATGCAGATACAGCACATTCAGATGGGAGCTGTGATAAAGAAAGTTTCCCACTTTCTGCTTTTCTGGAAGACTTGTGAGGGCAGAGGGAAGAAGAGGGTGCTTGATGCATGCACAGAGTTTAATATGCTTTAAGAAGTTCTCAGAGCTAGCTGATGCAAGATGAGCACCCTTACCTCCTGGGCCACAATGCTTTCAATGAGTACCAAACATCCTCAAGCCAAACGTGACCATGGGCTCATTCCCCCTACACATAAACCCAAACTTCAGCCTTGAATTACCACCTCATACTGCATGGAGCCATAAATGCACACCTACACGATTGGCATTTATCTACCTGGCTTTTTTATCCTGGTGTACACGAGCACTAATTGAGATAGAAGCAGTGGAAGCCAGGGAAGTGCTGCCTCAGTCCACCTCTCCCAGACACCTCCTGGCTTTATCTTACAGCAATGCACTGCACAAACACACAGCGCCTGGTAATCCTCCCTGTACCAGCTCCACAAAGGAAGGTGAGAAAAGTAAGAGACAAGGCTCATAAAAAGGTGGGAGTGCTTTTCTGGACTGCAGAGATCTGTGTGAAAAGGCTGCTGTGGTCCACGAGTCACGGGAAGACTCCAGGATCATAGAATCATAATGGTTGGAAGGGACCTCCAGGGTCATCAAGTCCAACCTTTATCCCATCATATTCCTAACCATTGGACCATCAGACCATGGCCTCAAGTGCCTCATCAACCCATTTTTTGAACACCCCCAGGGACGGGGACTCCACCACCTCCCTGGGCAGCCCATTCCAGTGCCCAACCACCCTCCCAGTAAAGAACTTCTTCCTAAGATCCAACCTAATGCTTATCCAACCTGGATGCTTTAGGGCACCAGGAGACTTTAGGACTTTGAGTTAATCAATCTCATTTACTAAGCTGTGGTTCTTGATGTGTTTTATTTAAAGCCAATGTGCCTTTTTCATCCAGATCGTGAACACTGGGACTTACCAACCCATTGGTTCAAGATAAAATGTATAGAGAGGTGACAGACCATACACTTAGAAACACTGTACCTTTCTGAGAAATTAATAAACTGTCATTCTGTATCAGAATGCAGCAATATTTCCTCTCTCCTATGGTTCCCAGGTTACAAGTATTTGGAACATGAATGGATGCTCAGGCTGCTGGGCAGTCCTGCCAAGGAGACAGCTCAGCCCAATGGGAAGATGGGAAAAACAACTGTGAAGAAGAAAGAAACACAGACAACAGAAGCACCAGCTTTACTAACAGTAGAAGATGAGAGAGAAAATGACTATATTTAATTAGCAAACTTGAGAAAATCTGTGATATTAATATGATTTTCCTGATCCTACTCATTTAGGACTTTTTCACTTTCAAGCCTGCCTGCAGAACTGCAGTTTCCTCCCTGTCTTATTGGATTGACAAGTGTTTGAGTTCATACTACGGATATTTGTATTTATTTTGGGGTTTTTTTGTGTCTCACATGTGAATATATAACTTTGGCAGAAAGTGCCTCCTGTCTCAGTTTCACCCTGCCAGGTCTGGTTTCAGTATTAACGTTGTAGTAGAGTCCTCCAGGCAATGCTGGCACACCAGGGACTCCTTTGCCCTTGGCACATTGCCTGATTACAAGGCATTAAGGTAACAGGAGTCTCCCTGTTGTATCTGGTGGACTTTGCAAAATCCATTGGAGATGTCGAGGGAATAAAACATGATAAGAACACAGGCACCAGCACTTCTGAAAGCTGCCCAAATTGCTGGGATTTATTTGCATGGGTTATATTCAAGTTGCTACTTACTACTTAAAATAGTAGTACTTAAAGGAGTAGCTGGAAACTAGAACTAGACTTTCCTTAACAATTTATGAAAGAAAGAAACAGGAAAGGAGCAAAAATAATAGGGAATAAGAAAATAGGTTGTTATTTAAAGCAGAGGATGTCTGATATTTTTCAGTTTTACTTGGTCAAAGCTGAAACCTGCAGCATGGAGGAGGTACCTACGTTTACATAAAATATTCCAGTAACAGAAATAATCTGGGACCAATGTAACACTGCCCTGGTACAACCACCACACAGTCCTGCTCAGGAAACTCCATACCATTCTCTACAGTGTTCATATTACTGCTCAATAATGTCTCACCATCAGAAAAGTCATTTCAAAGAATAGCTGGGAAAATCATTTGCCTAATAAACAGGTTCATAAAATAATGTTAAAAAATATTTTTTGGAGGTTCAACAAGTTCCTAAATGCATTCCTACCCCAAGGCTCTTTCAAGTAGTACCCCAAAAACCAGTACTTCCATTGGTCACTGCTAAATAAAAATAAACTAAAACAGATATCCCATACATCTCTCATAGCCACACTCCTCCTTAGCCTAGGCTTTGCTTATTACAGTCTGCTTAGGTGAAAAAGCACACAGGATATACAACAAAGAGTATTTGCACTCCTGGCATTGTAGTCTCTTCTTAAGTATGCTGGGATTGATTATGATTTCTCAATGTGTTTATAGACTCTGATTATAGAAAGACACACAGAACCTCTTCCCTAATGGAAAGGGTATCTGTACTTTATAATATATGGGGGTGGGTACATGGCTGCATACAATGAGAGGATGCTATTTTACAAGCTTTTAAAAATATCTCCAGACTTTCATGGTTTTAATATAGTATTTTAATAGTACATATTCACTAAAGAATTTCCCGTGCCCAGACACTGCTTTTCCCAAAAAATAAAAAATATCTCCTCCTCCACAAAATAACATTTTCAAACTTTCTCTTCAATCTAAATTTGTCAGTGTGCAGGGGTCATGGTTCAATCACTGCCCAGAAGGCAGCAGAGTTCAGGGATGGGGGGAGCTGTGCCTTCCCACCCCAGAGCCCATGGGCTGGATACAGGACACACGCCCCATATCCTGAAAACAGCCAATTCCTCAGGAAATCTCCCTTCTCCCACCTACTAGGCAGGCAGACTCTTCAGTGCAGTGGCATAACATGGGGCAAGGGCCACAGCACAGCTTGAACACAGACGTGAACCCTACACCACTTCCTAATTAAAAGCACATAACTATTCCCAGGAGCATCGAGGAGCTGCCACGGCTCTGCCACATGGCAGGCAAGTGTGAGAAGAATGAGCTGGTAACTCTTTTTCCACGTGAGATTCATAGCAGGTCCTGCAGGTTGTTGTCTGACTTCACCACAGTGACTGGCAAAAGAATTACTGACAAATTTTAAGCCTGAAGCAGACCATTAGATCACTCAGCCTGATCTCTTCTCTAGCACAACACATTAAACTTCATCCTGCTGCTCCTGTACAGTCAGTCTGACTACAGCACACATTCATATCTCTGACAAGAACGTGATTCCTGTGACCATATTTATCCTCATTTTGGCAGGGGACCCACACTGGTCTCTTTTGTTCATTAGCACCTTGATCAGGGTCTTAAAATTTCTCCAGTATTGTGAGCTCTAGTAACTAGCAGAGCAAGAAAGTAAACTAAAGCATTAATCAAAAAAACCCTCAATCAATTTTTTCTGCCAGCTATCCAGTCCAGTTGATTTAAAACCATTTTTTATTTGTAGGGATCAGATAGTGTTCATCGCACTGCAAAGGACAATAACTTCACACTAAATGAGTGCATCTACTTCTCTCCAAGCAGCACCCAGCAGCAGTTCATAAATATCAGTATTAATAACCTTTCATTCCCATCTGGTAACGAGACAACGGCACTCTCAGGACTTCTTTTGTTTTGGTAAAGAAGCAGCAAAAGGCATTTGGTCAAGGCCAGCAGAAGAGGTGGCATTGAACAGAAGATCCTAGCAGGGCTCTACCAGGGAATACATGAGATGGAACAGCTTGAAAAGCCTAAGAGCTATGAAAACTCACTCAGTGTCCTGAAATACACAGACATAAAAAGATGTACTCTGAAAAGATGGCCCAGTTCACAAAAGTTCACAATCCAAGCATTCTACAATCATAACCCATGGGCAAAGGCAGCTCTTCAAATGATGAGCTGCCACCACCTGCACCACACTCCCTCAGAGGACCTCAGTCACTGCCAGAAGTGATGATAACAATAATAATAGCAGTAATAATAATAATACCTAATGAACATTTTTCCCTCTTAGCATCACTAAAATATAATCTGAAATAATTCACAACAGATCTCTCTTATAGGGACTTTATATGTTTTTTGTAATAAACCTTAATTTCTCAGATTTCCAGTATCAGTGAGCATTTCTTTTCCTCCTCTCCTTAGGAAATACAAATGTAAAAGGATTTAACAGCAATGGTTCTGATTGTCAAAAGCCACGCATAACTACATGTAAGACTGGATGTTATGCTAAGCCATTTAACATGAAAATTATCAGCAAACACACACGTTTCTTTGTGTAACGTCCCCCTCATTCCTCTCTGCTACTGTACAGAGACATTAAAAGCAGTAAGAATGTTTCTGAAAAATCCTTCCAGCCCCACGGTGCTCTTTCCTATCTATGTGCACCCGTTTGCTCAAATGGCCTCAGGGCCACAGAACTCTCCCTGTAAGTTGAGGAAGTAAATGTTGATTTACTGTGAAACATCTCCCGTGGCTCACTGCACTATAGCAAAGGCTCTGTGTTATTCCTTCTGCTAAGTCAAACAAAGTCATAGCAAGATAGTGATGGAAAATTGACACTGTTTTCTTACACCCTGTTGTTACCCTCAGTGTTCTGCAGCTCCTGGGCTTCCCTGCTGTCAGTGCATAGGGGCAAGCGCCTGTTTACTCCACACTGGGTCTCTTCTCCCTTATTCCTTGCTGAAATTGCCACTCGGGGATTTTCAGTGCCTGCAAGCATTCCTCTGAACAAAGTCCTGCACGAAACTGCAATGATATACTTCTTTTTTTATGCAATTTTCATAAGGAGCAGTGAAAATGAAAGGCAGTTCAGAATCATTCATTTTCTGAACCTTCCAGAATAGCCACACACTATCTGCAGCACCAACAGCATTGCAGTGAATAGAACACAGTGCGTGTGGAAAGAGAAGTGAGGAAGAGGGGGTCGCAAGCAAGCTTAGTAACAGTTAGCATCAATACAAGGGGAGCATAAAGTGGAATTAAGCTCTCAAACATAAGAACTGGAAGGTATGAACATGAGTGGTGTTGTACTGTGGAGGTGAACGGAATAGGAGGATGCAATATCACAGGGAAGGGGCTGGGAGCAATGGGTGGATATATCAGCATTCGCTCCCCTTGTGGTGTTACAGAAAAAAGATGCCCTGATGTTCCTCTGGGATGGTTGGTACCAGCTTCAGCGCTTTGAGCTCTGAAATCCTCCTCCAGCCTGCTCACTGGGCTCATAAAACATTACTGTAACACTATTTGGTTATAATGAATACAGCAATAGTTATATCTACTTATGTGACGTTCCTGCAGCCTATTATTGATCACCACTAATGCTATCACAGACAAGGTTTTTAATAGAGATGTATGACACAAACTGGGCATATAAAAATAATAACAATGATAGTGATACTAGCTCTGGCATGAGCATAAATTCATTTTTTTGGAAAGGATTATGACCATGAAACAGGTTATTCCTTCCGAGGGGATTTGGGTAATAAATTTAACCTGCTGTATTTGGAACTGTCTTTTTGCAAAGTGGGTATCACAAAATCATGGAATAATTTCAGTTGGGAGGAATCTCTGGGGGTCTCTAGACTACCTGCTCAAAGAGGCAGATTTGCCAGCAGTATATTCCTCCTATTATTTTATATTTTATTCCTAATCTCTGACACTAAATTGGTCTTGTCTCCAGGGAGAATCTGCAAAGTTCCTAGAGTGTTAATGTGGAAGAACCCCTGACTTGCAAAAAATGTTTGCTCTTTATCACTGACCCTAAAGCACCCGCCCCTCTGCTGGGCTTTGAGCTGGAAGCTCCTTGGCTACACTTCTCCTTGCCATTGATAAATCGATCCCTGTTTTTAATTGCCACTCCTTCCCAAACTTTGGCTGGCAGCACTTACAAAGGCTTAGAAGCAGAACACGAGAAGCTCTTTGAATGACGAGATGTTTCCCAATACTTTCTTTTACCATTTTCCTATTAAACTTTGTAACCTCCACTCAAATGCTGTGGCATTGCTGGTATTAGACAGCCTGACCTTTACAACTGCCCATTACTGACCAAAGTGTAACATTAGCGTGGAACTCTCTTCTTTCATAGAGGGGAAACCTGCATAGTTAATTGTGAGGAAATTATTCTGTTGGAATAACTGGCTGCAGGTGCTGGTTATAGGAGAGATATTAGAAAACACTAATTCCTTTTCAGAAGAGTTACAGAACTGTAATTTATGGAGGTAGCCTTCTTTTAACCAGTTGAAATGATGAAGTATTGGGCTCACAGCTCCAATGATGAGATGCCTGAAGGAGTTCTTCCAATTACGAACAGATTATAAGAGCAGCGTCAGGGCAATGCCACTTTCTTTGGAGTGATGGGAGATCAAACAAAGGCTATCAGTGCCTCACAAATACCAAACACTGAGGCTTGCAGTGGCGAGGGCTGATGGTCAGTAAAAGGTCTAAGTTGGAATTTGTAATGATGAGTATCTAATATAACAACAAGAAAAATGATATATTTTCTTTCAACAAATTGAAAGAAAACTGGTGCAACTGTCATGCTTTAGGAATGTTACACTGCAGCTCAAACTTTGCTGCTTTAGGAGTGTTAAACCACAAGCCCACTTTGCTGCTCTCACCTGCCTGCTGACAGCCAGGCATTATCACTCTGGGACTCATCCAGGGCCTCGGGAGCAGAGACAATCCTCCCCCTCACCTTCCTGCATGACTTTTCACAGCAGAGGTGACTGAGCACTGGCAGGAGTTGGCAGAGAGGCTGCAGAGCCTCCATCCTTGGATCCAACCAAAAGATATCTGGATATGGTCCTGCACAACTGCCTCTGGGTGATCCTGCTTGAGCCTGAGGGCTTGGAGCAGATGACCTCCAGGTCCCTTCCAGCCTGAGTCATCCTGTGATAGATCTTCTGGTAAGTGACTTCCAGCTTACTCCATCAGAGAGAATAAGGTGGAAGAACAACTTGTGACCAGCTGTCCTTCTGAAGAACCACAGGCTGGCATTTGGTCATGCAGGAAAATCAATTCACCCATGCCATTCTGTTTCCAGCAGTATGGAAATCCTGAAGCCCAACTTGGGATCCGTTGCTTTCCAGGAAGATAATTTTCTTAGTGTACTTATATTTACAAGATTGAAGTACTTTGGTAATGGACCATACCTTAAGAACCATAGTGTTTGCTACCATGGCAGCAGACCCCAAAGGAGATCTGCAGGTTTCAGCCTGAGTGTTACCATTAGTGAATGATATGGTTATGGCAGCAATAGAGAGACACCCTCTTACAGGCAGTCTTTAAACAAGAGGCAAACTTCCTATCTTCAGAGAACTTCTGTTTTTTTGCTTCCTTCTGTAGCTTCCCTGATAGTTGCAGTCATAGAATGATAGAATCACTATGGTTGGAAGGGACCTCCAGGGTCATCAAGTCCAACCTTTAGCCCATCATATTCCTGACCATTAGACCATCAGACCATGGCCTCAAGTGCCTCATCAACCCGTTTTTGAACACCCCCAGGGATGGTGATTCCACCCCCTCCCTGGGCAGCCCATTCCAGTGCCCAACCACCCGCTCGGTAAAGAACTTCTTCCTAATCTCCACCCTAAACTTCCCCTGACATAACTTGATGTCATGGTAGGAGCCAGGGCAGGAGAACTCTCACCAAGTATCTTTAACCACAGACAATTCCTCAAAGCCTGGCAGCCACCAGGGATGTTCAGGTAGAGATCTGCCTGCCCATTACATGTTGATTGCAGCCACTTCTGTACACATATCAAGAAAACAGATGACTCCAGGAGTTTCCTAATGTGATACATCACCAGTGCCTTACCACCAGTTTGCAAAACCTATATGCAAACTGGAAAAGGAGCAAAAACCTCAAACTCAAAACTTAATCCACGGTCATACAGGGTTCAGCTGGTCTGGCCTTGCTAAGCCTCTAAAAGGGCACGAAATCTGTGTCAGCCAGTTCAGGAGGTGAGAGCAGCTTTTCCTCCCCACATAAGCAGGCTCCAAGAACAGAAGCAGACGTCTCAGACCTCACAATCCCCATAATGTAGATGGTGCTTTCAAGCCTTGAAGCTCTCAATAAATCCACTGAAATCCCTTTTATTCCCTTCGCCTTAATAAGCCAGTGAATTTTAGATGCTGAATGGTACTGACCATCAAGGGAGACCCTAGGGGTCCCTCGAGTCCATCCCAGGTTACACGCAGAGGAGTGCTGAAAAGGATCAACCAGAGGCACTTTTAACCCCCCATTTATTTAGCATAGCCAATACATTGAAGGGAACATCTATTAGCATGTACATTAACTACTCACAGGTGGCATATTAAACAGGTCTAGACTTTGTTCAGAAAATTGAGCTGATATGGTTTACAAGTCCTGTGCAGCAGCCGCACGTACAGTGTGATTCACAAAGTCAGGTACGGAATTACCCACAGTCATGGGTTGTAATTCCTGCACACACAGCTCACAAACTCTTCCTGGCTAAATCTGTCCTCTCCAAGTGTGTTCATTTCTTAGGAGGTCTTGATATTTGAGCTTCATGAATATTAACACCAGTTTGGCATTGAGCTGCACGAGCTTTGCCTGGCTTCTCGCTGCACTCCCCGTGCCCTTGGCGAAGGGACTAGCACTACACTGCAGTTTATGGTCCTGGCTGGGTGCAAGGCAATGTATGCACACTCAACTCTTCCCCTGTGCCTAACAAAGGTCATAAAAAGCCTATGAGAGCTGTAATGTTTTCTTATTTGCATACCCAAGTTGAATAATCCTGCTCACTTACATGCCTCACTAGCTTGTTGTACAGCTAATCAGGAATACTAGGAGTTATTTTATCAGCCCAAAACTTGTACAATGAGAACAAAAAAATGATCCCTCAAGGCTTTCCCATTGATAATTAGTCTTCCTAGAACACTGCACTGATAAATAAATAAATGTCTCACAGGGCTACTGCTTGAGGTCTGCTCGGCCCATCACCCACTGCCCAAGTCCTACGATTCTTTGAAGGTGAATGCTCAAGGAGATGCATAACACACACTACCTCTGCTTCTCAGTCTCACCACCACCCAGCACAATCCCTTCCTCCCCTCAAAAATCTTCCCAGAGGCAAGTCTGCAAGAGCAGGCACGAAGGAAAAAAGCCGACACACTAACATCATAAAAACTTCCATGTCTTCTGTGCCAGGTGTGAAGTGTCCATACAGAACACCAACAAAAACGGAATATACGGAGAATAGCAGCAGACAGTATTTGCCCTTGGTTTGCTGTTTGTTGGCTTTAAGCATCTCCCAGCACAAGCTCAGGGTTTAGCCTCAATTATAGGAGGGTGTAGAAACCACCCATGCTGCACAGAGGGGAAAATATGAGATAGTCAATGCCTAGAGCAGGAAGGTTGAGTGCTGGAAAGCATCCCCAAAGCTCTCTTATCATTACCAAGAAGTTAAGATTGTGCTCTATTACACTGTAAAGCTCTAAACCTGTGTTCCCAGAATCCCTTTGTCCACGTGATTATAAAATAGGCAGTGAGCATTCATCATTTCCTATGAGTCCTACACAGCTTTATCTTGGTGTTGATATCAACGTGGTGAGCACAACGCAGATCACGCCAAAGCGGAGCAAGTGTGAAGAAGTTGCTGAGATCAAAGCCTTGCAGCCATTTGCTCTGTAAGTACAGAAGTCACAGAGTGCACAGTGCAGAGACCACAGCACAGCCTGCAGCAGCCCCTGGGCAGGAGCACACAGGCTCTGCACCGCTCAAAACAAACCAAACTCCAGAGTTTGTACTCCAAGGACAACTGGACACAGAGACTGAACACAGGTTCTTGTCCTTATGTGAACACAGCTTGGAATCACATAAATCACCCAAGAGAGAGTTCACTTCAAATTAGTTCAGACAGTACAGAAGCTCCAAGGGAATGGGATGAAGCCCAGGCTGAGCCTGTCCGTGCAACAGCTTCTTCTTAGGCCAATATTAAAAGAGAACTGAGCACAAGGGCCAGGAACATCCCAAATAGGCTGAACTGAGATGACCCATAGCTACAGCCAGAAGTCTACCCAGCAGCTGTGAGCCAGGCATTAAACAGGTATTGGTCAGACTTACCTAGCAGGCCAGAAGACAATACCAGAGCAGCTGCACTCCAACCATGGATGAGAATTTCCTGCTGGCTGAAGGCTTTGCAGATGACTTCCCATAGTAAAATGAACAAATCACAGAGACACCAATCTAGAAGTCCTTCCATAACACACCTGTATCTCCTAACAACACAAATCTGTGCCCACATCCTGCTCTCATTTCAATTAACCAATTAACATGCTTTCACCCGTGCCGGTGACATGCCCTGAAGATATGAATTGCTGTAACCAGTGCAGAACCAGCACCACCTCACATACAGAGTACCTTGTCTCATGCCTCCTCCCCATGAGGCCAGGTTACCAACCAAAGCAAAGCTGATCTGGAGCCAGAAGGACAATTCCCATTGACCAGAACTGAATTTGAACCAGAACAAACAGTGCACCAGTTGTGGAGCAGAGTAGGAGGACACTGCCACACTGCTGGCACAGGCAGCTTTCCTGCTTCTGCTAGGGCTGACAATAAAAAGAATGATGCCAGAGAGCAACCAGCAGATGTCCCAATGACATAAGAGGGTCTGTACCACAGGACACAAAATACAGATGTTCTTTACTGAATCCTTCTTGTTTCAATAGAGCTGTGGTGCTACATGACCTCCTGTGTCATGGTGAGCAAGGAACAGCACATCCAAGAAACACGTGGAGATACCAATAGAGGAGGACAGAGTAGAATTACATGGAAATATTTAACCTCTGCCCACTGCTTTGGAGAAACTCATGCTGGAAGATGTGTACAGAGCCTTGTACTGGTGTCTTTTTTTTAATGGGAGAAAAAACAGAAAATGCAGAAAAGAGCCACCAACATAACTCAAAGGTTAAAGAAAACATCTCCTTTGAAGGTATTCAAAGAATCCACTGGGTTTGTTCATCAAAAAGGGAAAACGAGAGGTAATGTTATAAACATGTGAGCTCTTTCCTGAGAAGTGAAACCACTTTAATGTGACGAAGAAAGGCATGGTAAGAGGCAACAGTCAGGAGCTGAAAACGGGGAAATTAAAACTAGGACAAGGATATTTTATTATTTCTTTTCAAACAAAGAATTATAACCCCTGGAACAGACTGTTAATCACTGCAATGTTTCTCCCACACACAAAGCAGGAGAGTCTGATGCCACAGAGCTCAGCTGATGCCAGGGCTTATTCCAAGCTGGGAGGGTGGGTCACCGTGTCCCTCACCACAGTGGCTCATGCTGTGGGGATGAGCATGTGAGGAGGCAACATGGAAGCAGGAAAGGACATTTTCAACTAGGGGTAATGCCAAAATTCAGATGCCAAGTGCATCCTTCAGGGAAACAGCCCAAGAAGTGGATTTGCTAACGTGGTTGTTTCAGGGGATTCCTCTAAATAGGTGCAGCATGCTTCACATCGAAGGATGCAGAAAGGGTTAAAGGAGGATGCAGAGAACCACTTCTGCTTAGAGAAAAAATGGGAGTGTAACAGAAATGCACAGAAAGTCTTTTCGAAACTCAGACCTCTCTTTGGCAAGATGCTGCCACGGTATGCTGGGCTGACTGAGTCCCACCACCAGCAGGATGGGACTTCTTACACAGGGAAGGTCAGGAGCAGCAATGAGACATCATGAGGTGGTGTCCAGAGGAGGAGTTTGTGAACAGCCCTTAACCACCACTAAGGTATCAGTACAGCTAGGTGGTGGCTCCTGGTGGGGACGTGGGATGGGAAGGTGACATCTCTGCACTGAGGGACCTCCCTTGCCGTTGGACTCTTCAGCCAAGGCAGAGGTGCCTGATGGTGAGCACAAACCCTCACGCCTCTACGATTTAAATTCTGTGCAGCCTCTCTGAAACCTCACACAGATTTATCCAAGGACTGCATGCCAAGTTGAGAGAGTCAAAGGGAAAATGGTGACAGTTTGATCCATGGTGGGCAATATTCATTTCCACATCAGCATCCTCTTGCCATTCCAGTCTCACCCTTGCTCTGGGGCAAAATGATGGGATTGAAACCAAGAGCTTGAAGGTTAAAGAGCAGGCAGGTAATCCAGAGACTAAAGAGATGTGGAAGCACGCGCACAAAGCAGCATCAGCAGCTCCTGTAAATGCTGCAGATATGTGAGCAGATGCAGATAAGGGACAAAGAAGAAATATCAAGTTTCCAAAGATAAACTGTGATTTAACCAAGTGTTATTTCCCGTGGCTCTGCCTCCCTGATAAATCCACAGGGGCTGAGGATTCATTTTCAAAGCCCTGCTTGAGGATTTAGCTATGATTCCCATTAACACCACAGCGAAATCCCTGCACACCCTTCCCAAACCCTCGCCCCAGAGGGGAGCCAGGAGTGACAAAACAGTTCAAGATACAGCCAAGGGGCAGTGACAGGCACGAGTTGTCATGTGTTATCTGTAAGTAAGGACTGGAAACACCTTTTCAGGGAAGTGAACTGCAAAAACACAAGCCACAAAGAGGAAAGGATTTTTGGGGACATCTGGTTCATAACAGACCGCGTGGGAATGGCAGACTGGGGTCATGAGAGCCCGCCAGGGGAAGATACCCTAGGGCAGAAAATCCAATTTATACTGGATTTACAGTGTTTTTCCTGCAGGTTTTCTGTTCCCTCCCGGGAACATCAGGTTTGGTGCTGGCTGGGGCACTGCTGGGAGGGGGCTCAGACAGAAGTGCCCAGCACAGCCCTGGCACACACAGGGCCCAGCTCCCTCCTGGGCTTTGCTGGCAGCTTTATCACTTGTTCTGGGCTGGTGTTAATCAGAGTATGCAAATCTAGCACTAATGAAGAGGACAAAGAGCATCTTTGCCCAACAGCATGCTGCTGAGCCACCAGGACCATGCTGCTCACGTGCCAAGGGGCACGCTGCCACTCAAGTGATTGAATGTCCCCAATGACACTGACAGTGGCACTTGTGCAGGCTGCAGGAAGGCACACAGGGTCAAAGGCATCTGCCTGCAGCTCCTCTGCAGATCTTGGGTCATACTCCTTAAACTAAGAGTCTTAAATCAGACTTGGAAGTAAAATTGTTCTTACATTTTCTCCTTTTTTGCAAAATCACAGACAGTGACAAAGAGGTTTTTTCGACACACAGCGTATCCTTATCACAAGAACCTTCCCAAATAAAGGAAATATGTAGGTAGATTAATCTTTGGAATAAATAAGGGTATGAATATGTCTCTAAGTCTGAACGTAAAACAATGAAAATGATTGTCTGGACCATGAGCATGTTACTGTGCTGGCTTTTCCCAGTGAATAAATAAATTAATTCTTGGAATAAGCAAGGATGTAACTCCATGTATTTAATCTGGGATTCAATTTGAGACAGTATGTGAATTCTTTTTCTTTTCTGATTCAATTGTTTCTAGAGTGGTCTACCACAATCTCAGAAAAAGTAACTTGAATTTATTCTGCATTATCATCTGTGAGTGAACAGCCTAAAAGTCATCTTGTTTATCAATTTGAAATGTTATTAGAAACATATTTTGTTTCCAAAATGTAAAACGAAAGAATTCACAGAAATAATATTTCACCTTTAAAGTATTTCAGTCCAAAATTAGCATTTCTAATAATTAACTATCCATTTTTTTGTATTTCATTTTCAGCAAAGTAGAAAGAAGTCTTCTTTAAAAATAAATTTTAAAAAGTTGCTCCAAGTCTTCATTTTCTAAATGACTTCTCCACTGAAACAAGTGAGATTTTGTGATGTCATCTAGACTGTCATGTCACAAGAAGAATTAGCAGAGTGATCCTGGAGGGGTGAATGCAAGAACGATGAGAAATTTAATTAGACTTGAAAAAGTTAATGAGAAGTTGTGTATAATACATGAAAAAAGCAGCAAAGATTGCAATAAGAAGCATTTCCTCAAAGATTTTGCTGCTGACTAATTATAAAAGTAATTAAAATGGTGTTTGTACAAAGGCCCTGTCTGGAAGGGAGAACAATGGGATCTGTAGAGGGACAAATGGGTGAGAGTTTAAAGCAGAGGCATTAATCAGGAAGCGAGAGTGAAGGCTCCCCC
Organism: Aegotheles bennettii; assembly: GCA_013398125.1. Lineage (NCBI taxonomy): Eukaryota > Metazoa > Chordata > Aves > Caprimulgiformes > Aegothelidae > Aegotheles > Aegotheles bennettii. The sequence continues at coordinate 349,269 of VZRW01006042.1, read as the reverse complement.
TGTTCTAACGAAGTTTAGTTAATTGCTGCACCAGCTTCTGCACTAGGAAGTGTTTAACTCCGCTGGCATTATGGAGGGTAATCTCAGAAATTACTCTGAAATTACAGAGGAAAAACACATGAAAAATAGATTGAACAGCTAAAATGTACCCAGGCTTTGCCAGAAAAACACAAAACTTTGAGGAAAAAAAAAGAAATTTGGAAGAGCTGCTAGACCATCGGGAGGATGCAGAGGAGCTGAGAGTGGCCATGACCAAACACTACTGCTGTTCTGCTCAGGGTCCCCTGGCTGGTTTGTTAAGGGCAGCCATAGCCCCTGGTGACATTCCGAGGGGTGACCATGCCATGAGCTCCCCCGGGCTCTGCCAGGACACAGCTCCCTCTGCCCTGGGCACTTCAGCCCCTCCTTGGAGCAGGCTTCACTCTCAGTTTCTCCTGGATCACATCCTCAGCTGGAGAAGCTCCTGGAGCACAAAAAGCTCAGCATCCACCTGCACCTTCAATCTGGAGGAGAGAAAGCTTCCCCAGGAGGGTGCAGGGCAGGGAAACTCAGTCACACAAGACATTTGCAGAGAGAACATACTGCCCTCTGCCCTGATTGGCTCCTTAAAGGTTTTCCAGAGATAAAAACACATTGAAGTGGATATAATGCATGTCTACCATGATAGTCTTCACAGCAAGCCAAACATAAGGTGAAAATGCCCATCTCAAAGCCAAAAACCACTACTCTGGTCAGAGGTACTCACTTCCCAGCCTAAACCTGAGAAGAGAATGGTAATTAAAATTACTTTTAATACACAAGACCACTAGGAGCTAGAAAGAGTGCTTTGGCAGAGGACGGGAGGTGAAGGTGCCTCCTGCAAGGCTGCAAGCTCTGGTGTCTGCCAAGGAAGTGAGTGGGGATGGATTTGGGATCAGCAGGTTGGGGCAGGACAGGATGGCACAGGGAAGATGGGCATCAAGCAATTAAACTTGTAAGGGTTGTTTTCATCATCCAGACAAGCAGACTCATGGGGTTTTTTTCTCATTAAAAATAAAAAAGTTTTCCTTTCAGGGAAAAACAATTCAAAAATATTTTAAGTTAAAGGGAAGAATTATTGCCAGGTGACAGCAGCAGGAGAAATCAGCAGTAGGTGAAGCAGATTTATGTTGAGGTGTGCTACAGGAGAGCAATTTTCTGTAGCTGTGTTGTCGTATTTCAAATGTCTTAAAAACGAGCCTAGTGAAACAAGAGAAAAATAAGGACATAAACATGGAGTTTCCCCAAGGCACGTCATGGGGTTCAAGCCTGACTCATGGGAGAGGTGAGTCACTCCCTGCCCTGTGCCTTGTTCAGCCAGACCTACTACCAAGGCAAGGTAACACATCCTTACGGAGCAGCTAAAGGTCCAACTAGGGAAAGGTACCTCCTACCTGTTAACATCCTGCCTTGGCATTCTTAACAGCAGGAAAAGGCTAAATTATTCCCCAGCAAAACTCACAGGTTGGAAGAGATCTCAAGAATCATCTGGTTCAACCTTTCTTGGCAAAAGCACTGACTAGACAAGAGAACCCAGGGCTCCATCCAACCCAATCTTGAGTGTCCAATGTTGGGGGATATTAAAAAAAAATTATATGGAAGAGGAAAACAGCAAAACAAATATCACTTCCACAAAAATGCTCTAAAGCATAAAACCATTTTTTCTCTATCAAAAGCTGAAAACCTTCAAATGCTCAGCTGAAAATTCTAGTAAAACATGTTATTTGCCTAACAATTCATTTAGGAAGGTCATTTAATTGACCTCCAATTGCTTGCTTTGTCATTAAGAACCTGAAATATGTATCACAGATCAAAGGAACCCTTCAGGCAAGCCCTGCCCACCTTAACTCCAAACCCAACCCAGCCAGGTCCCTATGGCCCAGCCTCTCTCCTCTCCCCACCATCCTGGGGTAACGATGGTTCCTCACTTGCTGCAGAGACAAAGGAAAATGCATTCTGTACAGATCCAGGCAGAAAGATGAGAGGACCACCAACCACAGAAGATGTTTCCCTGGTGCTTCCTTGCCCCTCAAAATGCACCCTCTCCCAGGAATCCCATTGCAAGCCATGGGCTGGGTCCTCTTGCTTTGAGCATAATGGAAGTAAACATGGGCCCAGTTAATGATGGTCTGTGATGCATAGCTTTGCCTGCAAGGCTGACAACTGCAGGTCAACCAACCCACAGACAGAAATGCGGCTCCAAAATTCACCCCAGATGTAACTAGACCAGTCAACACCAGAATAACCCCTGGGGTTTCATTCCACCCCACCATTTCCTGGATGCACCCATCTCCTCACACACTTTCTGTGTACATTGCTCTCAGTAACCCACTTTTTAATGTCATCTCCTTTCACACCTCCTCTGACTGTACAGGCCCTCACACAGCAGGCCCTCTCTGTTCTCAAACCCATAGGCATTGCTAGGACACCATGATGAAGATATCACCAGTGACACAAGGACAGCACATGCTTGACCTGCTCCTCTGCTCCCAAGCCACTCTGTGAGGAGCGCTTCCACCTTCTCAGTCTCTTCAAGATCTCCATACCTGTTTCCCACCTCATGTGGACAATGGGTGCGTTCTCACCAATATGGAATATCTAAAGCTGTACTGACCTCCTTCTATGCTGAAAAAAAAGTGTTTCTGAACATCAACTAAAGTTTTGGTGTCAAACTTCTGAATTCCTGTGTGGCACCATGGTTCTAGCTTTTATTTCTTGGCACTAGAAAATTCCACAATACACTGCAGTCATACATAAAGTCATGAAAAAGGAAACAGCTTCCGACTGTTCCCACTGCAACTGAAATGCCTTGATGCTGCACATATTCTAAACACAAGAAAAATGACAGCTTGATCGTTTTTTATCTTCTAAACATCCCTGACATCTTACAGGGATTTATTTATTAATGTCTACTATGAGCACACAGATAATACACAAGCACAGCGTTCTTCCATATTTTATAAAACAAGGAAGAAATAGTCGTTGCAGAAGAAGCTGTCATTAATTCTGCTTAAAGGGGAAACCAAAGTGCCTGACAGCTTTAGTAAGTAAGAAAATGACAATCTGTACAGGAGCAAAGGTGCATCCACCACCTGCCAGATCGTTGCCTTCTCAGACCAGGCATGCTCTTTTTCCCTAATAGGATGATAATGAGAAAAACTTGGCATCTTAATTTTGTTAAGTCACTTTGACACTTTTCCCCTAGTTTCTAGAAGCTGCCAGCTCCTGCTTGTTCTAATGCAAACAGCCCCACTGCTTCCCAGGATATGGATTTCCACTGAAAACCAGCAGTTGGGGGGCAAACCCCAGCAGCTCTCGGGGGTCACTTTTGCCTGGTGCTCTGCGGCAGGAGCCCAAGCCCATCACTTGGTGTCTTTTTACATTTCCACCGTTCTCCAGAGCTAAACCCCAAGCACAGGTATGGAATTTATGATGTTAAATTGGACAAGATACCAGTGACTCCTGGAGCAGAAACCGCTTCTCTCCTTCACCAGCGTTTCTCTTACCAGCATCTAGATGCTCAGAGCTTGGATGAGGAACAAGACCTCCAAGCACCAGAAAAGAAGTGCTTCTTCATTTCACCTCCCTCCAGAAACTACATGGTCCTTAAATGTAAGTGGCCTGCTGCTGGTCTCTGAAGTGCAGCTGCTTCACAGCTACCTGACTTCAGTGGAACATAGGTGAGAAAAATGTCACGTGGAGATGCTGAGCAAGATGAAAGTGAAAAAGTTGATGGCTCTGGTGATTCCAGAGGGGAGATGGAGACATACAACCATTGGGAAGTTAGTTGGACTGTGTCAGGGATAATGAGGAGTGTCTGCAAGCAGAGATGTAAAGGAGCTTTATTAAGACAGCAAGAGAAGACAATGGGAAGGGAAGAGTAAGACAGTGGGCGGCTGGAATAGGGGAGCACAGAATGGGGAAGAAAATGCAGAGGAAATGAGAAGCTGAAAGGGAACATGGAGAGAAGCAGGACAAGTAGGAGACAAGGATATCCTCACCAACCCCATCACCATCTAACCTGAAGTGGCGGAGCCTGGGAGTGAGAAAGCTGCTGAAGATCAGTGCCTGTGTGACAGTTTGGACCTGGGTGTTATTGTGCACAGCTGCAGTGGTGAGGGGAGAGAAGGGACAGAACAGCAGCAGGAGAGGGGAACGATGGTAGTCATGGTGGTGGGCATGATTGTGGTAGATAGAGCACTGGGGTGTGTGGAGGTGAAACCTGGATTTTCAGTGACTGGGGAAAGTGGCAAAGTTAGACTAAAGTAGGCAGAAGGAATGTGTAGAGCTGATGGGGAACACCAACAAGAAAGGACAACCATATTGAGAAGATGTGCACCAAACGTGTGGAGAGAGGGAAGGAAGCAGACAGGTTTTGGGTGAAGGAAAGAATGATGTTCACTTGGTGATATCACCTTCATGCAAAATACATCAATAATCCTACAAACATGCTCCCTCACTCTGGTTTTGGGAAGCACGTGTATCTTGGGATCAGCCAGCTGAGGTCCTTCTCTGTTGGGTTCAAGCTTGACTGGTTTGAGACATCTCTGATGTGGCTGCCTACAGCAGCGAGGTTGAACTTTACGACTCAGCAAGGCTTTCTGATCCTGTTCCCAATCCTATTCCCCTACTACTTCTGAACATTTCCCAGCTGTACACTCAATTATCACATCTTCACTACCACCCTTTGAACTCTCCAAGATAAGGCTGCTTCTGTGCTTCTGGGGTTATTTTCTCTCCTTTCAGCACCTTCAAACTAAATATGAAAAATTAACTGAGATGTGAAAATTATGCCAAACCTGACTTGAAAAGACCTCTATTTCATAAGAAAACTTGAATTAAAGTTTGTTTTTAGTAGATAGGCATTAGTACTGGGCAGAATGCCAGAGCTATTGAGATGTTTTGAAACAGTAAAACCTTTTCCATTTCATGTGAGTCACATTTTTAACATCTAAATTTTATGTCTTAGAAATCACTGGCAGACATAAAATGATTTTAGACACCACAATTAAAAACAGATTAATATTCACTCAAGATGAGTCTCCTATCAATAAGCAATAAACTAAGGGAACACCATAAGGACCAGAATAAAAATAGCATTACAGGGTGCACAACAAAGCATTTAAATCCATCTTCTTTCTAAGGATTGGTACAGCTCCTGGGATAGACTGGAGTACTCAATTGAGCATCCATGGAAAACAAAATAAAGCCCAGTTGCTTAATATTCACTCTAAGAGATTAAATTTATTAACAACCCCAATATTCTGTTATATTCATAGTTCGAGTTGGAAGGGACCTTTAAAGGACACATCCAGTCCAACCCACCATCAGTGAGCAGGGATGTCTTCAACCACAGGTTGCTCAGAGCCCCAATTCAAGCTGGCCTTGAACATTTATAAACCACAAAAAAACTTGCTGAAAACAACTAAGCCACATTCCTTAACACAAAATACACTTTGAATGACTGAGTTATAGGTGCTCCTGCATTGGCGTTGGTCAGTAACACGAGATGGGGTTCTCAGCCATTCTTGCAAACACCACTGTGGGTACTGCAGTGTATAAATAATTTGACTTTTCTATGAGAACAGCAAGAATAGTGTACAAGAAAGTCTGACTTACCAATCTAATAGCTCATGCCTGCTTTTCAGTTTATCCATCTTAGAAATATTAGCAATTTATTCCAACAATCACCAAGACAAGTATTCCTGACTTTGTCCTGCTCTACCTGTGGGCTGAAGCTAATTAATGCAACATGGCAAGAAAATGTCACGATGAATGATCGGGCTTCCTCTGCACCAACTATGCATTTTCCTGGCTCAGCTGGAGATCCAAAGACTGCTCACAAATGTCCACAGGCCAATCTGAGTTGGAGCAAAGGATGAAGCTGTCAGAGAGGTGAAAGATGAGTTGTGCTGAGCACAACAGAAGTCAAAATGAGAATAACTGAGCAATAGGGAGGTGATGAATGTCAGCAGGGAAATGGTGGCTGGCTGCTCAGTAAAACCACACTGAAGAGGCAAAAACCATCAACAAGCTCATTAACTTTTTCCTGAACCGAGCTCCACCTTTCAGGAATGTTGCTCTCCTGCTCAGACCATGTCACCTAACGCCATACCAATCAGTCTCACAGGCTCCTCACCCCACAAGCCCGCAGTACCACGCTCTGCAGGACACTGCCTGAAAATCCCCATTGCCTTGGTGAAAGCCCTGAGGTTTTCAGGCAACCTCTCTGCGTTGTCCTCTCCTCAGCTGAAAGTGTGAGCACAAATTCTACCCCTAAGCACAGATGGACATTCAGTGACTGCACCCAGGTAGCACCTACGCAGGAACTGGGAAAGGAGCTGCAATGAACACTGTGGCAGCCAAGGCCAGGCTCTCCAGGCATACACTTCTCAGAAGGAAATGCACCCCCCAGGAGGTGTGATCCACAGTGTGTGAATGCAGGGATCACACCCCACCAACCTGTGCAATCCACCAACCCACCATCATCTGTGGCCTAATTCCTCTCTGGAAAATTACAGGTGATAGCAACAGTTAGCACCACAGGTAAGGGGCAGGACTGTGCTGTGCTCCCCATCACTGGCAGTGAGTCACACCAAGGATCACAAACTGTAGTCACAGGCATCACAAACACATCACTGCAGTGCATGGCACAATCCCCTCCTTCCCTTGACTGTACCGAGTTGGAAAAATGCAGACCCACTTCTTTGTCTTTTGAGTTCAAGTTTTCCTTGCATTCCTCCTCCTTCTCAGAGTCACAGAATGGTTATGGCTGGAAGAGACCTTCAAGATGATCCAGCCCAACCATCTACCCAGCACCACCATAATATCCCCTAAAACACTAAACCATATCATCACTCATCCAGGCACTTCTTGAACACCCCCAGGGACAGCAACTCCACCACCTTCCCGGGCAACTTGTTCCAATGTTCCAATGTCTGATCACCCTAACAGTGAAAAGATTTTTCCAATATCCAATCTGAATCTCCCCTGTTGTAACGTCAGTCCATTTCCCTTTGTCCCCTCACTGTAGGCTTGGCAGAAGAGACCTGCCCCCACCTCCCTACAACCCCCTTTCAGAGCGATGAAGTCTCCCGTAAGCCTCCTCTTCTCCAGGCTAAATAAACCCAGCTCCCTCAGCCTCTCCTCATAAGACATTTTCCAAACCCTTAGTGAGCCTCCTTGCCCTTCTCTTCTCTTCTCAGTGCTCGTCTCACATATCTGTGGGAAGATGAAGATGGGTAAGCTTTATTGCCCTCAAAGATGCTGGATTCAAATTCCACTCTTACACACATTGCATGAAATCCCACCCGACTCCAAGGAGAGAATTTCTTCTCTAGATTTTAAATGAAGAACTTGAGGGAGCTTGAAATTATCGAACTTGACAACATTCATCCATCACTGAACCATAGTTCTGCCACTACCACACCCCTAGTTAGCAGTTACCATTACTAGTTCTGCTTCCATCAGATATATAATGATATCAAATTCCAAATTCACATCGAGTTGCCTGCCTGTAACCCAGGGAGCAACATGGCACACAGTTGTTTAAGAATAGATGTGGGAATGGTTTGATGTGACCTGAGATCCAGCATGAGCCTCTCCTCTGATTAAGAATTAAGTTTAAATCAATCCCCTTCCTGCACACCAAGAAAGTTTGACCAATTTCTCTCCCAACTGGAAAAGGTAGAGTAGCACCTGCAACACTGACACCTGAAAACTCAATTACTGCATTTCCTAATTAAATTAGTAACTGGGTTATAATGACTAAAAGAGATGTATGTAATTAAAAAAAACGTCTGAACTATTTGAGCCCCAAATCCCTATGATTTTATTGTGTATAATTAAAAAAAAATATTAAAAGGAACAAGATGGGCAGTTGGGATACTGGTAGAGGTAACTGCTCTCCTGATACTGGTAGAGGTAACTGCCCTCCTCCCACTTTTTCCCCTGTGCATCCCTATGGATATCTCCCCACAGCAGAAACCCTACATCTATATTTCTACATCCTTTCACAGGGGTCTGTAACATTTCTAGCAAGGAAACCACCATCACGGCACTGTTGCTGCCAGCACCAAACACTCTCCCTCTCTCCTTTTAGGATTATCTGAAGGTAAATCTGGTAGATTCCCAAAACATTGTATTTGCCTTCTGTCAATCACATCTAACACAACTGCTTCAGATTTCACTCCTCCCAACCTTCCAGGTGTTGTCTAGAAGTCACACCTTCCCTCTGGCTAATTCAAGGCAAACAAGCTTAGAACAGCACCTGCAACTGAATTTCTGTTCAAAACAAACAGTTCTCAGCCAAATCGACGCAGACCTCTTAGATGAGCAAAATGTAATGTTTCATCTTTGAAAAGATAGCATATTATATAATTAATTTACTATTAATGAACTTTAATGCATGCAGTTTCGCAGGGTTTTCTATTTGGTAACTGCATTAGGTTTATGGAACCTCTCTGAAAAATAAAACTTCCAAATTAAACAGAGCTTTAATAGAACTTATAACTGGAACTCAATTATGGCAAGGCATTTTTTATGCTTTGCAGACTAAGCTGATACTTTGCTGTCATTGGTTTATAAAAATAAATCATGAACTCTACAGAAATCATTAAAATATAGCAATTACAATCCTCAAGAGAGCACTAAAGAAAAATAGAGCAGGAAACACAATTGTAATTATGTTATTTTCTTTGCTGTCTCCAAGTCCCAGATATTGCATTTCTTCCTGTTTAATAGGCAATAGCTGCTCATCCCAGTGCAAACACACATTGGCCCTCACAACAATAGGAAACCTAATCCAGAAGACCTTTCAGCACTAGAGCAATTTAACCACGAGCACAGTAAATTCATCTTCACTTAAGAGCTCTTACATTGAGCTTGGACATCTTTTGTAAGAGATGCACAAAAAACAGCTTTAATGAACCTGCTTCATTGAGGAAGCATCTCCTGTCCATATGAGATCAGAACAAGGACCATCAGGCAACCTTGGCCAACTCCTTTAGCTTTCAAACCTAAGCACCATCAGGCTGGCTGGGGATGTCCCCTCTTCCCCACTCACACTTCTTCCCACATGTGTAAAGCTCCTGATGTGTCTCAGAGTTTGAGAGATGGTCTGGATAACCACATGCCAGTGGAGGAACTTAAAAGGAATTTTGCTGGGAATCAGCTACTGGGGCTTTAAAGGGTTTTGGCTTTGCCCACAGCCACCCTTGCTGTAAACAGGATTTGCAAGGTTTTTCCCCCAGAGGGTGGTGGAGCACTGGCACAGCTCTCCAGGGCAGTGGTCACAGCACCAACCCTGCCTGAGTTCAGGCAGCGTTTGGATGATGCTCTCAGGCACATGGGGTGACCCTGGGGTGTCCTGCACAGGGACAGGGGTTGGACTCGATGATCCTGATGGGTCCCTTCCAACTCGGCATGTTCTATGATTCTAAGTATACAGCAAACTGTCCAGGGCCTATCTGAACAGGCTCAGGCAGAAAATCCAAGGACTGAATTCCATTCAGGACAAGAGCACATGAAACAAAGTTTTGGAAGAAATTTGTGGAGACCAGGTTCATCCATCCACAGCCTTGTCCTTGTCAAACTATTTATAACCTTCTTTCTTCAGTCCTAAAACATCCCCTAACCACTGTGAGATAGTATGTGGCTCATAAAGGCTTCTTCACTTTCAGAAAGAAGCCATAAATCATGACACCTAATAAATATTTAATTTAAGTTTATTTTTTGCCTGGGATCCTGGGGCTGTTCCATATTTTCCCACAGCTTACCACTAATCACAGTGATGGGCACTCATACGCAGGGGCACACACAGATCCCATGGACCAATGTAGAAAGTGACATGTCTTGCATTGTCCCACTCATCCCAGCATGGTACCCAGTGCTGAATTCCCAGCACACTTGAGCCAATCTTACAGGACACACAAGGCACAAGATGAAATTAAACCAGACACGATTCAAGACCTGGCTAATTTGCAGTCAAACAACAGTGAGCCAGATACCCCACCAGTTGTATTTAAACAGATTTTAATGTAGCAATGTATTTTAAAGTCACTTTGGAATCCATGAAATCCTCAAACTCCCTGCTTAGACAACTGACCTGATGAGCTGGAGATGCTGCCTGCACAACCACCAAGCTCTCAGGGAGTGTTTTTGCTGTTGTTCTCAAACAATGCCCAGCCAAGCTCTCGAAAATGTAACTGCATAAGTTATCAACTTTATAATTAAACACCCAGAGAAACTGCAGCAAAACTAGAACAGCTGAGGCTACAGCAGGATGAAGGTGCTGGGGCCCAGGACCTCATACCCAGCTCACCACATGCCTTCCCGAGGCAATGTGGAAGCTCCCCATGTACAAGGAGAACATTTGTGCTCGAGTACGCATCCTTGCAGAGCACCTCAGCTCCTGTGCCTAGACCATCCAGAACCTAGGGGATTCACCTCGCACCCCAAAGCCTGTCTATGACTACCACATCATGAAGGACCTGACCCCCACCAAACACAGCAATGGGTAAAACTGTCCTCCTCCTCAGATAAAACCTGCCCAGTGTCACAGCGTCCATCCTAGAACCACAGAATGGTTTGGGTGGGAAGGGACATTTAAAGGCCATCCAGTCCCACCCCCTGCAGTGAGCAGGGACATCTTCAACCAGATCAGGTGCTCAGAGCCCCGTCCAACCTGGCCTGGAATGTTTCCAGGGATGGGGCATCCACCACCTCTCTGGGCAACCTGGGCCAGTGTCTCAGCACCCTCAGAATGAAACATTTATTTCCTATATCTAGTCTGAATCTGTCCTCTTTTAGATTAAACCCATCACCCCTCGTCCCATCACTACAGGCCCTGCTAAAAACTCTGTCCCCATCTTTCTCCTGGGCCCCTGCCCCACCTTGGACACAAAGATGTCCTGGGGTCTGGAAGCCCCTCCTGCTGTTGGCACCCTCAGGGGGCTGAGGTGAGGGCAACCCCAGGTTGGGCTGTCAGGGTTATTTCCTTTATTTATTTTTCCAAATCCTCTTAAAAGCTCTCCCATCAGCTCTGGCCCCACACAGACAAGTGCTCTGGCTGGGAACAGCAGATGGCTGTGCCACACACACACACTCCTGCCTGGAGGTCCACACCTCCCTCCTCCGCAGGGATACACATTCCCAAAGCCACACACCACGTTGGTTTGTGCTCAAGTCAGACCATGAACCAACACACAACCCCACAGCCATAGCACACAGCAGTGCTGTGGCCTTCAGAGCACTGGAGATGTGTTGGCTCCACATCACCTCGGGCACCCAGGGACCTTCACAGTTACCAAAAGCCAAGCCTCTGGCAGCAAGAATCACCAAAGCTTTCCCCTGGAGATAATGGAAGCAGAAGATTCTCTGGTGTCCCTCTTTGCACTCTGTGTTGGTGCTTCTGCTTTCATGCATTGCTTATCTCTACTTCAGCAAGGTGCTGCTGGGCAGCATCTTCCCTTCCCAGCTTTAGTCTTTGCAGAGAACTCATACACTCATTACAGTCACTTGCTGCTGTTCAGGTGACAGTAGAAAAGGGGCAGCAACCAGTGATGCCAACACACAGCAAGCCCAGTGTCTGCAGTTCCAATAGAGCCCTCATCTCTACTGCTCTTCTGTGAGGAACAGAGGCAAGAGTCTGAAAATCCAAGTATGAAGAAGCGCTACAGACCATCACAAGCTTCTGCACTGTGTCAACACCAAGAAACCAAGCATCATAGACAACAGCTCTCACAGCTGGAGAAATAGATGACAGATGCTAACGACAGCACAGGAGAAGATGAGAAGAGACACCAAGACACATACGACTGCATTATGGTCTCTGATATTTAGCAACAAATGCATTCTACTGTAAGGAAATATTCAAACATCTCACAGTGGGACTTAACCAACACACACACTCTAACCCTCTGGCATGGGGAGGTTTTTCTGCACATCCCACAGATTCATGAAATTGGGGTCAGAAGGGACCTGTCAAGGTCTCTGGTTCAGCCCTCCCTCAAAGCAAGGCCAACTTTGAAGTTAAATCCAATGTGAAATTAGGTCAGGTTGCTCAGGGCCATGTCCAGTTGAGTTTTGATCTCCGAGGCTGAAGATCAAACACCATCCCTGAGCCCCTGTTTAAGCCTGGATATTGCCAGGGTAGATTTTATCCTCTAATACCTAATTAGCACTTCCTTTCTTGAAACTTGTGTCTCCTGCATCTCATCCCACCACTGTGCAGCTCTGAGAATTTGCCCAGCAGGACCCGCAGGTCCTTCTCTGCAGCTGGCTCTGTCAGCCCCCAGTCTGTACTGGTGCATGGGTTAAGGGAGGTTGTAGTGAGGCTGGTGTTGGTCTCTTCTCCCCAATTGCTGATGACAGGACGAGAGGAAATGGCCTCAAGTTCCATCAGGGGAAATTTAGGTTGGATACTAGGAAGAAGTTCTTTCCTGAGAAAGAGGGTTGAGAACTTTTAGCCAGTCACAGTGCCAGAAATTGCGGGGAGAGGGTTTAAATAGACCAAAAAGGAAAAGGAAACATCACTGCAGGCATTATTAATTGGATCGCTGGACAGCAAACACTGGAAGCAATTACCCAGCTCCATGCAGCCCTNGGAATATGATGGGATAAAGGTTGGACTTGATGACCCTGGAGGTCCCTTCCAACCATAATGACTCTGTGATTCTATGGGTTATCCCTCCCCAGGGGCAGGACTTTGCACTCACCTTTGTTGAACCTCATGGGACTCCTGGCAGCCCATGTCCTTCCCCAGTGTGTCCTGGCTCCTCCAAGAGGCAGCCCTGATCCTTCATTTAAGGAAGTCTTGACTTCAATATTCCCCACAGTCACACTCACATCCACGTATCCTTTCTCCTTTCTTATCCCTTTTTTAGCTCTTTCTACATTTGGCTGAATAGTTCACTGCTGGAACATCACAACTCCACCCAGCTGTCCTCACACCGTAGAGACCTTTCCCCAGGGTCCTTCCCCATGCCCCCTTGCAGCAGGGGCAGATGTTCTCTCACCAAGCCTTTGGCATGCAGCAGTACTGAAAGAAGTGTCCACAACTGGTGGATGTGAGGCACCAGAGCACTGCCAACCCCCCCACCACCTCCAGGGGGAAATCCCACAAGTGCAAGAATGCTCTACATTTGAGTAAGACCAAAATATACAGGAGAAAGAGGGTTGAGAACCTTTAGCCAGTCACAGTGGCAGAAATTGTGGGGAGAGGGTTTAAATAGACCAAAAAGGAAAAGGAAACATCACTGCAGGCATTATTAATTGGATTGCTGGACAGCAAACACTGGAAGCAATTACCCAGCTCCATGCAGCCCTGGCGAGGTCTGGAGCACACGGTCCAGTCGTTAGCATTGCTCTTACAAAACATCTAAACTAACTGGGAAGTGACAAGTGGAGAAAAGGTGACAGATTTAGAGAATGCAGCTGCTGAGACAAGATTGGAAAAGTAACAGGGAAGGGAAATAGACTCCCAAGATGTAAAACACCCTGGTCAAAGGAAGGGTCACCAGCTCTTCTCCATGCCCCCTAGCTAGCAGATTAAAAGTAATTGGAAAGAGATTCACGCAAGATTTAGAGGCAATAATGGCAAGAAGTTTCTAACTAAAAGGTAGTAAAGCAGTAGAACAGCCACCTTAGGAGAATGTGATCCCCCTCCACTACAGCTTTTACTGTCACTTTAGCATCTCAGGAAGGTCTGGGTCACACCAGCAGCTGCCTCCACTACCAGGAGGCACCACCAGCGAGCAGCACCGTGCAGGGCAGAGCTCAGCTGGAGTTATGGAGTTAGACAAACTGAGAGTTCAGAGTTACTCGTTGTGCTTAACTGGCAACAAACTCTCCCAGCCTTGTGCTTTGATTGCCACCCCGCATCTGAAATCTCCATGGCAATCCCAGTGCAGACTTCTCAGGCAGTCATTTTTCTCCTTGTGTTAGCAGTTTCCAGAGATGTACATCATGAAGGGCAGCAGGGATAAACTGCTTCTAAACACATATCAATATATTTGTAATCATATATACAGGGGTTACACCTTTTAAATGAAAAACCAGGTGATCAGAAAAGCTGCTTTGAAACTTCAAATAAAAACCTCACTACGCAAAACCTCAACACTTCTACAAACAGTTTCTGAGAGAACTTTTGCTATCTGAAGTACTGAACAAAGATTATGATAAAGGCATTGATTTTGTTTGGTTTTACCTGTTCTGACTGTGTATGCATGAGAAACGTCTTTCCTGGATTCACATATATGGAAAAACAATACTACAGTGCAGCCTTCCCAGTTCACATCCATTATTTAAAAAAGTAACAGTGAAATATTAAACATTCATGAGATTTAGCTTTCCTTGCTCTTCTGACAGTAATATATTAAAATTATTTGTGCTATTGATTTCACTCTTGCCTATAGAGTAGATATAAAATAAATTAGTTGCACATTAAGTCAGCGGAGGCTGAGAAGCTAATTGTTTGTATGGTTCATGAAATAGAATCTCTTATTTTCTCCAATACAGTTAAAAGAAAAAAACCCAAACCACACACAAAGCACAAGATGTAAGGCTCCAGTGATGTCAAAGCTGACATCCATTACTTAAAATGCAAAAAAAATAATTTAAAAAAATGTACAATAGGGGTCTTCTGTTATCAGCACTATTGGTTTCTTCCAGCAGGGACCACGATGCTACTCCTGCACCTATAGCAATAGCATAACTTTGCCCTCCTCAGGAGGCTCAGTTCTGAGAGGCTGATGGGTGCTGCTGAGTGACAGGCTCCAGCCTTAACTCCTCAGTCCATTTTATTGCTGACATTACCTCCTTTTCCAGGCATTCAGCTCCTGCCCAGACCTTGCACACATAACAAGCTTCACCCGTTTAGGGAGATCATTCCTTAAATTGATATTTGTTTTTTTTCAAACCAATCCAGCCCCTCTAATGGTTGAATCAATTCACAACTGGGTGGCTCATATCAATACAGCGGGCAAATTAAGCCAGTATCCCTAAGCCAGCACTAAACCCCTTCAAGAATGGCCGTGTGAGTGCTGTGGCTGCTCAGCTGAGTCTGTTCAACACCTTCCAAAGCAGTGCAATTTCAGAGAGGGTAAGCAATGAGCCACACTGCAAATCTTCCCCTCTCTTCTCCCACAAATCCATCCCACTGTCCCTCAGACACTTTTTGCTGGTCCTCTTGAAAATAGGTAGGTTGAGCCCAACTCAAGGAGACAAAGGAGTTAAGGTGGTTTGTAGCATGAGAGGATCAGCTCTTGGCCATCCACAGAAAACCTTCACATTAATACCAGCTGAGCCCCATGTACCAGGACTGACAGACTATTTAAAACTTGGAAAACCCTCTCACATTTCTAGTCTAATGCTCTGCAATTGATACACACAATCACCTGTGGGAAAAAGAATACAGTNTCCAAGGAGGCCTTGGCTTTCCTAATTGCCTCTCTACATCCTCTGACAACCGTCCTATATTCCTCCCAAGTGACCAGCCCCTCCTTCCATGACCCATAGATTCTTCTTTTCCACTTGAGTTTGCCCAGCAGTTCCTTGTTTAACCATGCTGGTCTCCTAGCTCCCTTACTTGATTTTGTACCCATTGGGACACTCTGATCCTGAGCTTGCAAGAAGGAAAGAAAGAAAGAAAAAAATGAAAGAAAAAAATCCTAATCTAAACAATGAAGAAAGGTTGTACCTACAATCTTTTTAGTATGATAGAGACAAGCATATAAATTCAACTGACCAAGGAAAGGCAATTAGAGTGATGGATTGCAGCCAATTCACTAGAGATGTGAAATATTGAGATAACACTCAAATACAAATTATTACACAAAATCACCCTCAGCCCACTCAAACTTTTCAGAAAATTAGTCATTTGCATTGCCAGCGTGTTTGGACCATATGCCAGGAAGGCTCTTTCCATCCTAACATTAGCTGAGCACCACAGCATCATTATGCAGCTGGCATCTCAAGAGCTTCTCCATGTTCTGCACTTGGCATCATCTCCTGGTCTTCCAGCTAAAACTCACCAGTGTCAGCTGGTGGGCATTGATTCCACGGGCTCATTTTACAACCACTGAGGACTCTGCAAGATTTCCCAGGAGAAGGGAGGGAAAGAACACTTGTTTCTATGGGATTTCTGGGAGCCACGCAACCCAGTAAAAGACAGACATCTGGTTACATCTGGGAAATACAGTCTCATAACCCAACCTTGAGAAAGCCTTTTCTTCTGTACACCCCACTGTCCCACTTAGAGCATTGGGTATACCATAGTGATAGGGCAACATTTTACATTTACCTCAAGTTTTCCATCTGAATATCACAGCAGCAAATGAAAGAATTGATTAGTTTCTGCAGAATACACGTTTTTCTCCAGATTAGCAAAACATACAGAAGGCAGCCCCTGCTTGCACCCACTGAGCAATGTGCCTTTTCCCAGGGAATTCCCTATGATCCAGTGGGATGTAACAACTGTTTGAAGGGCAGTTGCCAAAGCCCAGTCCAGGCAGCACAGCAGCTGGGAGTAAGCCACAAGGCCCCAGAAGAGTGGCCAAGCTGTGAACCTCCATCTCCACCCTTCCTCTTTACAGCAGAGCTATGCTACACAGGGCTGTCATCCCATGTAGGATCCCGAGCAAGGACCTCCTTCCTTGGGAGGGTGGTGGCACCAATCACAGTGACAGACCTGCTTCAACACCCCTGTTCACAGCAGTGTCCTCCCCATCCTTCTCCTGATGGGAAATGGAGAGTGCTCCCTCCCTGGCAGTGTTGAAGGCCAGGTTGGATGGGGTTTGGAGCAACCTGGTCTGGTGGGAGGCATCCCTGCCCATGGCAGAGGGGTTAGGACTCGATGAGCTTTAAGGTCCCTTCCAACCCAAACCATTCTATGAGTCTATAACTCCCCTTTTTCCTCTTTTTTTGGCACCAGGGCAGAGCACACATTCGCAAGCTGCAGC
The DNA here is from genome assembly GCA_013398125.1 of Aegotheles bennettii. Lineage (NCBI taxonomy): Eukaryota > Metazoa > Chordata > Aves > Caprimulgiformes > Aegothelidae > Aegotheles > Aegotheles bennettii. Next base: position 332,293 of record VZRW01006042.1, on the reverse strand, counting down.
CGTGTGAATTCTACCCACACATCCGTGTGAATTCTACCCACACATCTGTTGGTTTAATTTCAGTAAAGAAGGACATCTCACTAACACCATAATGAAAGGGATTTGAAAATAGATCCTGGTAATAACTCTTAACATCAATTTTCTGACATCAGATCAGACTTTCAATTTAAAGTGTGCTCAGACGATATTTGTCAGGGAACAGAGAGTACTATTTCCTCAACACCAGTAGATAGCAAGTCTTTCCCTTTTAATGTAGTTCCACCTGCCTTTTCTCCAAGAGGATGATACACTGCAGCCATGCAGACACTATGAACATGATCCAAAGTGAAACAAGGGAAACAGAAACCCTCAGAAATTCAAGAGGCTGTGGGTGAAGTGTTGTATCTCAACCAGCTCCGTAGATTTGCTCAGTTCATTTTCTCTTCCCAACCTTCTGCAGTCTCCAATACCTTCCTTGCTCTCACAGTTCTGTAGACCATGATCTCTCTTCAATCGCCCTCAGCAGTTTTACCTCATTTCCCCCTCAATTTTCTGTGTCTTGAGGCAAATTTACAAGTTTTGCTTTATACATTGGACAGCACTAAGCAAATGAAACTACCAACACAGTCATCTTTTTTTCACATTGAAATATAAATAATTTTATGTCACTTAAATAATTCAACTAAATAAAAGTTTTATGACAGCACGGTGATTGCGTGTTGAAGCATTTTGTTTTCTCAAGTTCTTACTCATTTCATTACTTTAGATAAAAAAACAAACAGTCCTGTGGAACTGGATCAACCGTGTTGATTTTAGATCAACACAACTCTGAGACTCAGGTTTCTGGCATCTAAAACTCCAAATTTCCAGGAGTTTCTGAACAAGCTTCTTTCCATATCTCACCCTGGAAGTAGGTGCCAAACATTTGTTAGACTTGAGTGTCCTTGCACGTCCATAGACACAAGTGCAGGAGGTGAATCCTTGGAAGGTTTTGATGGGAAGGGAGCTCTGGAGGCCTCCAGGCCACCTCTGCTCAAAGATGGACCCAGTGCTCAGGGTCTCACCATGTCATTTTGAAAATCTTCAGGGATGAGGATTACATAGCCTCTCTTGGCAACTACACAAGAAGAATGTTTTCCATATATCCAGCTGGGATTTCCCTTGCTGCAATTTGTCTTTCACCACTCACCTCTGAGAAGGATCTTGCCCCATCTTCTCCATCACTCAACCCTAAGTGGGGTGGATCACATCTCCCTCCAGCTTTCCTTTCTCCTGGCTGAACAATTTGATGCCACACACAAACCTGATGAGGAGGGTGCTCCGCAGCATCCAAGTCACTGATGAGAATGCATTGACACACCAATAAGTTCATATCAACCTTTCACCCTTGAGCATTGCCACTCATGCCTGGTTTCTGCTTACACTTTAAATTACCAATCATTAGCCTCTGAGTCCAGCAATACTCAGAATGTCCAAGTCAACAAGGAGGTGCCCAGTGATTCCTAATCATCCCTGAACAGCCTTTACAATGGATTTCTGGATTGCTTTCTTGATCTTCAGTGCACAAGTTCTATCAAAATAACATTTCAGGAGGCTAAATAAGTTCAAGTCCTCACACTCAGGCCTTAATCCTGCTAACTCTTGAACATGTTCACCTCCACACAAATGATTTCAATAAAGCAATGGGATTGCTACACCAAGGAGCTCACAAGTCAGTGTAAGGCAGCACACTTGGCAAGCACATCCTTGCTGATGTGCTCAAGTAAAGAGAGTAGTTTTAAAAAGCAAGTTCTGCAAGAAAAAAAGAATTAGATGAACACTTTAAAAGTTATTTCTGTAGGTTCTATAAATAGTCCATACAATATCATAATGGATATAGTTCTCTTGTCAGACTTAGAGTAATTTTTATTTGTTGATAACTTCTGTATGGGATAATAAATCTCCCATAGTGCCCCTGGTATTGTCAGCTATGGGGAGTCAGGTGTTTATTCAAGCCACAGTCCCTACAACACTTGGTGTGCCATTAAACAAGGGATTTACAGAGACCTCTATGTGTTGTTGAAAAGAGAATGAACACATTTGATTAAGCAGGTAAATACCTTCAGAGAAATTAAAAACATTTGTTTCCAAAGGGTTCTATAATCCAGCAGAGGAAGCTGAACAGAAGCGAGGTTTTCAGGAGCACGAGGCCAGAGAAACTCACACTACACAAAATAAGAATTATTTCTAGGAGTGCTACTGAACTAGCTCAGCCTTTGAACCAAAATAAAAGAACACAGTTCAACTGCTGGGACAATCAGCCCAGCAGGCAGCTTCTCTGGGAAAAGCCAGTATTCCTCTCTGTGAACTCTGCCTTGGCCAAAAACAAGCTACTGGTTGTGTTACAGGGCTTAACACATAACATGGCACAATGTGATGGCTTTTAGGAGTCATTAGGTGATTTAATTGGCCACTCTGGCCTCATGCCTAATTTCTTTCTTGTCCTGTCACACCTACAAGGTAGTAGTTGTTTATCAGAAAATTCAGAGCTCAGGACAGCAGGCAAGGGGTATCAAGAGAACAGAAACCCAAACAAAACATAAGAAAGAATTTAAAAGTGACCAAACGAAACCCATAGCCTGTTAACAGGTGAGGCTGGAATGTCTCAATTCAGGTTTATATATGAAAGGTTTGATAGTGAGCAGAAATATTCACTTGCTTTAACCAGGTGCCCACTGTAGAGCACTGAGGAGAGGAAATCAATAATGAAACTAGTTACAGTAGTGTTACTGTTGCCAATAGTTTTAGATGAAATAAAATAATTATATTTGAGCTTAGAATATCAAACAATTTAAATTAACTTTGCAATGATACAATGCACAAAATTCTGAAATAGTAGAAGGGCTTCTCTCCATTTCAGGCTTGTCAAAGCACTCACACCTCTCAAAGAGAGCCACTTCTTTCTTTTCAGACCACAGCAATTTGATTAAATTCAAAATATAAAAAAATATTGTGCTAGACAAAAAAAATCTGAAACAATTTAGATGCAGAACTTCTGCCTCCAAATGTTAGAGATCATGGACAGCCAGAATTTCATTCAAGAGATTATAACGAGCCAGGGGTTAACCTACCAGGAGCAGAGTACAAATGGGTACACTGAAAGCCATTTGCAGACTGCTTAATTACAGGGAGAATATTGGATAAAGCCCCTCCAGAACTTCCCTTTCTCCAAGGCAGAATAACTTCCCTGTAATCTCTGCAGGCACTGAACAATAGGTGGCCTAGGAAAATCACCTGATGTTTTAGTCCTATATTTTGCTGCAAATGACATAATAACCTAAATAAAAACTTTATCGGCAAGGAGCAGTTTTGAAGCCTGCTATGACAGTGCTAGCATCAAGGAGAGACACAGTCTGCCAAGGAGAGTCATCTAAATGTTCCCATAAAGGTGACGATAGGCTGGGAGGGAGCAGCAATAAAGCAGTGTGCTGTTGTGTGCTTCCAGATTGAAGAGTCATGGCAACACGGGATGTGCCCTCTTCAACAACCTCTTTCAGTGTCCATGAATCCAGGAAAATAAACACTTAAACTTTAAATAAATATACAATAAACTTCAGAAACTGTATGTTCCTTGTGCTTTCAAAAGGAGCAATGGATGTGGTTGTTTGACAGGATCCATCTCCATCCCAAACACCCCAGCACAGAGATCCTGCCTTTCGTATCACCACTCTGCAAAGCATCCTTCTCTCACAGCTGCATTTCCTTTGCTTTCACCACTAACTTCTAACACCATGAAAGCCCATTTCTGAGCAAATCAGTTATTTTGTTGTTTGGGTTTTTTTCCCCTTTTCTCACAGCCCTCCCCCTCATCAGCCTTGGGTGGCATTTAGATAACTGGGAACAGTCCAGTCCCCTCTGGCAGTTGGAACCCGTTCCCCCTCATCCCATCACTCCATGCCTTTGTCAAAAGTCCCTCTCCAGCTTTCCTGGAGCCCCCTCAGGCACTGGAATGCTGTGGCATTCATAATCCTACAGTGCTTGAATTAGCTCATTAGTGGAAAGGCCAAATTTGCTGTTAATCCGGTGAGAAGGGTCTGGCAATCCAGTTAATTATGAAGCAATGTGTTACGACCTTTGGCATTGCCTTTGAGTCACTTAAAGGATGGGTGAGCAGAGGGAAATCAATGATCTTTCAGTATGCCCTGAAACACTTGGGATTTATTTTTGGTACACAGAAAAATAAGATTTCTGGCAGTTCTATTCTCTCCCCCATGTACAGACACAAAGCACCAGTGTAAGTGTCCTATATAACTGCGAAAACTTCCTGATCTGCATACAGCCCATCACTAACCTCTCTCCAACACTTTGAAGAGGTTTCAAGGGTATATTTGGGTCACACACCTTGCAGGATGCACCCTTAAGGGTGACAGAGCACTTGTTGTGCATTACAGCTTATAACAACACTGATACATTGGTGATTTATTTCAGGCTGGGGACCAGTGGATGCACTCTTACCACGTTTGTTACTGTAAGAACTGCTCACCTTGAACAGCACACCAAGCCAGAGGATTGAGTATTTTTATGTTCTGCCCCCAAAGACAAAAGCAGCAGCAGTGCCATGTTTTATTTCAGCAGGACATTGCAGTGATCCAGGCCTGTGCAAAGGAGAAGCAAGTCCCTAGCTCAGACCTCAGAAGGTGAAAGGCAAGGCAGCTCCCGAGTCTTGAGAGGAGCTGGAAGCTCTGCGGGCAGACAGGACCAGCCATCTCACTTCCTAATGTAACACAGAGCAAAAGCTTTGCCTCTACAGCTGTCTGTCAGGAGAAACCAGTGAGGAACTCAGCAGGGAATTCAAAAGCACAGAAAAGCTAAGGTATGACTTAGTTTGGGCATGCAGCTCCAACTGGGAGCATCACATGTACAGCATGGAGCTTCTTGGAACATGTCCTTATAGAATCATAGAATCACTGTGGTTGGAAGGGACCTCCAGGGTCATCAAGTCCAACCTTTATCCCATCATATTCCTAATCATCAGACCATGGCCTCAAGTGCCTCATCAACCCGTTTTTTGAACACCCCCAGGGATGGTGAGGTTATCCACCTCTTGTACTGGGGGTTTGGACATGCTGAAGGACAGGCAGGTCACACCAGCCCCATGGTAGTGACACTGGAGCCAGTTCCCTTAGAGGCACTGGAAGGGGAGAAAACTAAAAATAAAATAAAACAAAAATCTATGGATGACCCAAACAAGTACAATATACAGGTCATGTTACTCTGCCCTGTAAATTCTCCTTGCCGTCATTGTTTACTGATGCCTCAAACACACATTCCTCTTGCAGTCCATGGTCTGTTTGCCTTCTTCAAGATATTGATACTCCAGCAAGCCACAGCCAAAAGGGTACTTGGCTGCAGCATAATTGGTGATTTAACTACAGCTGGATTCTGCATTTAGGACCAGAAAACCTCTGCAGGTACCAAAAAGTTAATTATACAAGAGGTTGTCAACAAGCAGAGATTAGAGAAGGGTGGAGAAATGCACATGAAATTCATGGCTATAAATGAAAGCAGAACTCACTACATACATAATATGAGCTTCCCAAGGTTTTTAGGGGTTTTTTACTTAATTTTTTACAGTTCAGACACAGGAAGAAAACTGTTTCTACAGAACATTTCCTGGTCTGTAGAGTCAGGTGGATTTTACATCACAAATGCTTGCTTTAATTAACCTACAGGTTAACACCACATACTCTCCCAAGCTTTTGGGGAATTTTACCCTTTTTTCATATAACATTATGAAAACATCTGTAATGTAATTCCTACTGTAAGAATTAAATCAAGTTTAATATGCTTTGAGCAGGATTTCCCCATTTTTATGTTCTACAGTCAAGGCTCCAAGTTCTACACACTGAAAACTAAGGGCACCAGGATTCACTGGCAGAAACTGTGTGTTGGGATTCTAACTGATATCATATCAGTTATGATATTATATCTAAACTGATATTAAATGTACCAGACAGGATTTGATTATAGACACTTTCCAGGCCAGGTTGATGCCACCTCACCAGACTGATCTTACTGCACAGAATAATCCTTCTACCTCTGCTTAACACCAGTCTTCACTGCCTTTTGAGTTTAAAGTTAAATGGGAGGAAAACTACCACCTTAAAATCCATGCTGTACCTCCTGCAGGGAGATAGGAGGAACCCGCAGAAGGAAGCAACTATGCTGAGCCACTGGAAAGAGTTGTCAGAAGTTGCCTTACGCAATTTTGAAATAATTGGAATTGACCATGTCAGTGGTTACAAACTCAAATAATCCCTTTTTTAAAAAAAAATTAAAAATCCCCTGGTATTCTAGTAGATGCACTTGCTAACCCCAACTCATTACTTATGCTTTGCTTTCAGCACTTTTTCCTCCATCATTACTAGTATTAATAATTTCACCCTTTATCTACACCATTATATTCTCATAAATTTCTGAGTTATTCTAAGCTATTACATTATATATTTAGGCAGTCATACCTCCCAGTTTAAAAGAGCTTTTTTTACTAATACAACCCCTATCTTTGAAATTCATCAGTTGTCTTCTGCAGCCTTTATGTATCTCCCATGGCTTTGTTTGTGTTTTGTTATTGTTGGTTTGGGGTTTGTTTTTTAGCTAAAGCCTTTATGCTGCACACTCCACCACAGTGAGCATGTGACTACCAGGGGGGAGGCACACATGCTGTTTGTGACATACACAGAGACAGTGCCCAAATTTCCATTTGGACTTCCAGCAAGTGGAGCATGGCCTATTGGCATGCACCAACCCATTAAACGAGGGACTGCAAGTGACCTTAGATACCACCAGGCAAGATCTGGAAGAGGGGGCAGGCAGTGAGCTCACAAGGTTGTAGGGAATTTGTTCAAGATAATCAAATGAATATCATAGAATCACAGAACATGCTGAATTGGAAGGGACCCCCCAGGACCATTGAGTCCAACTCCTGTCCCTGTGCAGGACACCAAGAGTCACACCATGTGCCTGAGAGCATCAGGATCAGCACTTGAAGGGCAATAAAATGGTGGATGAAATTCAGAATCTGTCACTAGAAAATAATACACATAATAAAAGTCTGTCCCTTTTGTACACAAAATAGGCATCACATTAGCCATTCCTCCAGGAAAGAGGCTGCAGAGGCATGGTAGAAAGTTGTTCAAAAACTTCAGCAGCAGGCAAGACAACAGTTAGAATACGATAAAAGGACCAAAAGAACAAACAATAACAAATAAATTTTAAGAGTCATATGCCCACATCCCTCAGGGGCAGCCAACCCCTTTGTATCTGGACAATACACCTAGATCTGGTAGAGTGAAGGATGCTGAAAGAGCTACAGGATAAGACACTGTACAGGTCCCTTTGCTTGAGCAAAAGGCCAGTGGAGATGATGACGTGGCAAAGACCATTTTGATCTCAATAGATGTGCAGAGTTGAGTAAAAAAATTATTCTTTGTTCTTCCAAACACAGCAACTGAGTACACACACTGAAATAATCAGGTGGTTTTAAAGCTGTTATTAAAACAAACTATATAGTGTATTTAGAGATCATAGAGGTTCATGAGTATTATGGAATCATTCATACCATTATGGTCAGAATTAAAAAAATCAGATTCTCACAGGATAGGTCAGTTAAGGAATATAGAACAGGTCAAATGCAAGACTTACATCTTAAAATCCCCAAATTCCTAATTATCATCAGCTTAATTCTGATTTAGCACCATACACATTGGTATCAAGTGTCATTTGAGATGATTTAGGGGTCCCTGTCTGGCTTCCAGCTCCTGCTCTTTAAGGACAGGGGTGGTCCTTCAGCCTTCCATCACCTAACCCCAGGAAGGTGTCTCAGATGTCCTTGGCTGCCATACACGGGCCATCAAATCCCACCTTACAAGGTAGGACTAGGGGAAAGACCAACCCATTCTTCTTCTTTATGATTTTTCTTAACCAACAGCAATTGCCTACTGCTGAACAACATAATGGCTGGATAGGGAAGATTTTTGAAGCAGCCCAATTTAATGTTTGTTGTTTTCTTCTGTAGGAAAGATAATCTTAAAGAGTAAAATATGAGCCTGAATAGAAATATAATTTATAGCAGAATGAATGAGGTTTCTTACATCTACTGTATATGAAATTAGAAATAGTCAATGACCTCTCAGTCATTTCCATTAAAATATTTACTGAAATCTAAGAATACGTATGAAATTCAGCAGTTTTTCAAGTTCCTGGAAGACTAAATGTGTGAGAGGCAGCAGCTCCCACTATGAACTCTCACTTCACATGCACTCTATGGAAACACCCTTCCATTCCCACCCACAGCTCCAGTTCCAGCTGGTGCTGCCAAACACCCTTTGCCCAGAACTTCAGCCACAAGTCTCACAGCTACAGGGAGAACTACCATTAGCTCAATCCTGTCCAACCACCACGACTCTGAAAGTCTCCTGTGCAGACAGAGCAAATCTCTTACAGGCTATAAACATTATTCTTAGCTTTCACTCCCATTAACACAGGAATTGATCTGCATTTCCAAGAGCTCAGCAAGCCACAGCTTAGATACGCTTGTATTTCTCTTCCCTCCTTCTTGCTTTCATCCTCCGCAGCATCTTTTCATCTCATTGTACCTCGTACTGAATGAAGAATGAATCAGCTACACCACCGCCTGCTACCCAGACACTGGTTTTAAAGTCTGTTCTGCCATGGCACTTATTAGTATAGTTGTTTTTAACCCAGCATAAATACTTCTAAAGGAAGATATTTGAGTATGCCTTGCCAAACCAGTCTTGATTTTAATCACTCAGTGCCCAGGCATGGTATGCAGCAGGAATAGCCACACATCAAAGTAGCAATAAAAATAATTTTACATTCATAACAGAATTGTCCCAGCGGTATAATAGTCGGAGATTTTTAATTTATTGTAAATAAATGACTCATGAAATAATTTTTATGCCTGAAAACGCTAGATGCAAAATTGCACAGATAAAAAAATAATCTGATTTTACTTTTACTGAACAGATACTAAGAATTTTAAGCCTCATGTGCATCATTAAGCAACACCAATGATACCTCTCACATTTTCCAATTAATGACCCCTTAGATGAGGATTTCCACCCCCACTCAGTGCTGTACAGTACCCCATTATCCAACACAAACAGCCTGGGTCTGCTGCTGTGTGTGGCTTTGTAGTGAAATTTGGGAGATGGAAATAATCCAACACAGACTTCTTCCCACAGCAGGTCCCAACTAACACCTCTGCACAACAAAGCATAAAGATATCTGCTGTCCCTCCTCCTTTGGGTTTTATTTAGAAGAAGGAACACCACAGGGAAAAGGGAGATTTAACAACCTTCCTCCCAGCTGCTGGTGGGCTCAGGCCCAGCTCAGATGATCACAGCACACAGATCACTTTTTTCTACTTATGACCAAGACCCCCAGGCCAGGGGGATAACAGTGAGCAAGTGTACATTAGAGAAGAAGAGATGGCCTTCAAGCTCAGAGCTCCCCTTTGCCCAGCTATGTACCAGCACCAAGAGTTTATAGCATAAGAGGTCCTCCCCAACTGTCACCGACTGATCACAAACCATAGCTAGATCTCCTCACATCATCCAAGTGTGCAAAGGGAGGATAAAGCCTGTTCCCAAGAGGTGGCACCAGGCCAGCTACATTAGCTGTCTGCTAGATCCTGTTGTTACAGACCATGCTGGTGGTCCATGCCTAGACCTGGCTGATGGGGTTTCTCATTTCCAAGAAGGTGGTCACCTTGGCTGGTGACCAGGATTAACCACCATAGCACACAGCTGTAACTGACAGCACCACAGGCTTTCCTGTCTGGGGTATTATCTCCAATATGCAAAGGAGCACCAGATTTCATTGTGTCTGTTTGCATGAGAGACCAGCCCAGGGTGCCCAGAGAAGCTGTGGCTGCCCCTCCCTGGCAGTGTTCAAGGCCAGGTTGGATGAGACTTGCAGCACCCTGGTGTGGTGGGAGGTGTCCCTGCCCATGGCAGGGTTTTGGGACCAGAAGAGCTTTGAAGTCCCTTCCAACCCAAACTATTCTATGAGTGGATGACCTTAGGTTGCCTCCTGCAATCCCCAGGAACTCACCTTCTAGACTGAAGCACTTTGAACACAGCTCATTGCTCCTCCAAGGGGTGATATCTTCACATTCATGAGTGCCCCTTGGCAACAGCTAAGTGGGTCAGGGTTGTGTGAGAAGTGTCTGAGAGCACAAGATGTGGTACAGGCGCTGGGGACAAATTTTGGGTCAGTCCACAGCACAGCAGCTCACAGCCCTCCATGCCTCTCAAAGTCTGAACAACCACGAGTGTTGGACTGAAAACCAGGAGGAAATAGCAGATGTGCTTATAGACTAGGAAAAACCGACAAAACAACCCCAAAACCCACAAGGATGCTTTTTTTAAGAGAAAGTCTTTGACACAAAATCAATTTTTACAGGAACCAAGCAGAGTTTAGAAAAATAGGTACTGAACATTAACAAAAGATGAAGAGTGACCACTGAGCTGGGCACAGCAGGGAGGAGTAAAACACCACTTCACACATGTACACATCCTGCTCCCAACCATCGGGCATGGCATGAGGGATGGATGGAGGGCGGACACTGATGGAAGAGCATCTTAAGAGTGAGATGTCTTCCAGTGCAGGGGAATGCCCCAGGAGGCTGGGACACGAGCTGCTGGTCTAATGGTTAGGAATATGATGGGATGAAGGTTGGAGTTGATGACCCTGGAGGTCCCTTCCAACCATAATGATTCTGTGATTCTAAGTGCCCACTGCAAGGTCCAGGACAGGCTGGGCAAGCCCAGGTGTGAGCAGACAGTGCCCAAGGGGTACACAGATGTAGAAAAGCCTTATGAATTCCTGCCTGGGCTTTGCTGCATGATAGGTTTGGGAATCTCATCCAGCCCACAGGATGCCAGGAACACACAGTGCTCTGGCATCTACTTAAACACAGAGATTTCCTTCTTACTGCACGTCAAACAGCGAGGTTGGTGGCTTTGCCCTTTGTGACCAGCTGAGGCAGCTAGAGGCACTGGAAGGCTTTCAAATTGGTTTTTAAAAATTAGTGTTTCTTCTCCATTAACTTTTAAAACATACGCAGATTGTGGGATAATTGCTGCATGCTGTAAATCATGACTGAAATGAATAATTCACCTACCCAGCAGGCAGAGTACAGCCTGAGCACAGGGCTCTGCACCAGGGGCTTTCCCAGGAACAAACCCTCAGGATTCAGCCAACAAGCAGAGGGTCAGCACAGCACCAGTGCCTGGTCTGGCTCCTTCTTTCTCCAGAGGGAGACAAACACTCCATGAGGATTTAAAAATTAAAGAGTCAAAACCAGAGACCAGGTCAGCCTGGCCTGCAGTGATAGCCATGGGAGATACCATCACACACAGCTTGTTCTCAAGTTCTTGTACATTAATTTCTCTAATCCCTTTCAGACTTGCCTGTGGGTCTTGTCATTTCCAAGGACCTCTTGCTTGCTTCTGTCACCAAATGGTCCCATCAACTCCCTTGCTGGCTTCCCACTTCTACTGCCAGCTGAAGCATCCTTTGACAGGTGATCTTCAAATCCTTTTTCCAGCCATCTTCCTCTTTACATCTGACCTGCCATGATTTACAGACTCAGTTCTTTGCAACCTTGAGACAAAACTAATAAACTTTCAAGATCAACATTAATTTTCCTGCCATTTCCCAAAACTTTGCAATGGCATAAATCCATCAGTACAAAGGTATCAATGTAATAATTGCTCAACCCTAAGACATACTTTTTCCAATATTATTACCCACCCTTCTGCCTTACCTAAAGCACCCTTATGCCTATTTTCAGCCTGAGCCAACATAACACATGCCTGAGGATGCAGGAGAGCAGAGGCTGTTTGAAGGGGTCACTTAATAGCATAGCCTTTGTTTCTTTGGGCTGGGGCTGGTGGTCCTGTGATATTCCCTCCCCATCAGCCCATGCTGCTGACAGTAGTACAGCATCTCACCTTGGTAACAGCCCTGCACTCACCATTTCCAACAAGAAATCACCTAGCAAACAGGTAACACCCACATTTTTGTTTTTATGCTTACAGAAGACGTTGCCCATCGTGAGCACTTCAATATGAACCAACTGCTTTAATGCATTTGTAGCTCAACTCAAGCAAATGAATCCATGTGACCACAAAAGCATTTCTGGGCAGTGTCCATGCAAAAGCAGCAGCTTAGATAAGGACAAATCAATGCCACTTTGAAGGTGTTAGAATGTAGTATTGATATTTTAAGCCTACATTAACACTAATGGCAAAACCATAAATCATGGGCAACCCTAATAAAAAGGATCCTATCTCGTGACTGCTCAGAAGCGGTCTGGGATTGATTTTTGGCCTCAGTCAGGTAGTTCTGAGATCAATAGGACAGAAAATCCACCTATTTGCTTGTTAGCAGCAGAATTAGGTTTTGTAACGCAGATGGACTCGCTGCTTACAGAGCCTGTTTCATGTGTAAAAATGGGGAACTGCCAGCTCTGGAATTGAGCTTATTTAATACAAATTGTTTGATACAAAATGAAGTGTAAATTAGACCCCTCAAACTTCTGTAGGCTTATGCTTCAACTCAACCCAATGAATGAACCCACAATAAAAGTAAACAGAAAATTGCAAAGCTTTACAAAATTAATGCACAGCTATAAAAATCTGTACAGCTGCAGACTGACACAAACCAAGCTGCTGCTGCCAGGTAAGGCTGCTCTGAAATTGGCTGCTGGCAATTACAAGAAAGGTCATGTTTATTTGTAAAGCACCTAAGTGATAGAACAATCCCTCAAGGGATTTTAAAGTTGACCTGGGGGAAAAAAATAAATGGCAATAAAAATGAAAAGCAGTTCAGAAAGTTTCCCTGGGGAGGCCACCCAAGCAATGGTCAAGTTTGACCAATGTGGTCTGCCTATGTTCCAGAAAACACGCTCAGACATACAGGATCCAGTGCTATGTCACCTTCCCCAGATCACGGCCAGAAGCACGGTGAAACCAGAACCTTTGGTACCAAAGTCTCTGTAACACACAGGCACATCAAGGAACAGAAAGCTAAAGACCACCTTGAATTTTCTTACAGACAAGATGGGTTGAGGCTCTCCTGAGGCCTCCAAATCCAGATGGCATGAAGGCATCCCTTAGATAAGCACCAAACCCAAAGGGTGTTACTTCTGATCAGTGATGGCCATCTCCACCCTTAAACAATGGAGAATTTGGGACAGGCCACCACTGCAGGCTCCAGCTGGGTAAAAGTTCGGCAGAGTTTGCTGTAAGCACATTTCTGCCCAAGGAGCACAAGATGGCATACACTGATCATGTCAAAACCCTGCGCTTGTCTCAGAGCCTACAGAGAGGAGGTTTCTGCCTAACATTTGGTATTCAAAAGCCTGAACCTGCTCTGTGAGCTTAAGACATGCATTTTCTGTACAAATTACCAGCTCTTGGTCACAACACAGCAGAGGCACACTGGGAAAGCATCATGAAACCTCCGAGTTACCAAAATTTCCAACACTGTCCATATCAGTATGAGCTGCCCATGACAGATGTGAGAATGGCTCATAGTGTTACCAGGAGATACCAGAGAGGAGCTGGAAACTGCTGAAAATGAAGAGGGATTTGCAGAGCAAAGAGTACAGAGCAACTCCTTGGTGAGGAGAATTTCACAGACAGTCCCACACACTGCTGAGGAAGCCTTGCCTAGGGATCCCAGCCACTACTTTTACTCTGGAAGTCTGGGAAAACAGACAGTTTCTTTCCAAGCTACAATAAATTCTTTATCATGCAAACCATGGTCTTACCCTCTGCTGCTCGCAACACACACACAAATCTCTTGCCCTCATTTTTGCCAGATTTATGCAACCCATCTGCTCAGATAAACTGTTTCTAGCTTTTAAAGCCAAAGTAATTGCTTTTTTCTTCCATGCGCTTTATGCATATTGATAATAATTTTACCTTTTCTAGCCAAATATCCTGTTTCCTGCAGAACCAATCATTACTAATCAGAATGTCTGAATCGTATGAAGTAGCCAGAAGACCTCCAATAGGTAGAATCTCTCCTTTCAAGCAAGCTGCTATGCAGAATTCAAAAGAATAACTCAAAATCTTCAGCATTTGGTGATTTTATGTCCTTTATGGAGGAGCTATAAACTGTGCATGAGCAGAGCTAGTGAAAAATTTGTCCCAAGTGCTCAGTGTAACCTAATTACTCCTATTCCCAATGCAAGAGAAGAATTGGAGAAGCTGGACAGAATCTAGCAGCAGAACACACTGCAAGTGTGACATGGTGGTGCCTCCAGAGCACGTGTGGATGAGAAGGTGATGCTCATATCTGCATGAACATAACGAGCCCTGATGAAGGACCAAGGAAGGAGAGAGACCTTCCTTCAAGCTGGGAAATCTGACTTCCCAGGTTTCCATTTCCAGTGATGCTTTTCTGATTTGGAGCAAGTGACAATTTGCTCCTCAGCAGCAGCCCCTAAGTGCAGCTTTTAAAATGCCAGTGGGGAGAAACTGCTTTTGTTTCGTGCAGCACAAGCCACCCTCTGGAAGGAATGGGATTTTATAGCAGTGACCTTTCAGTTGAGGGAAACACTGATCGGATGATAGCACAGAGCACAAACATGTTTTGAGATAATTGTGATTGGTGAACTGAGAGCATGCAGAAGAAAACCATAAATTATGACCCCAAGGTAGCAATCAAGATGAGTGTGTCCAAGAGAAACTGTGGCTACATTGCCACCTAATGACACAACATCTTGGGCCATCCCTCTCCATAATAAACACTTCAGAAAGCATTTCTCTTTCCTCAGTATCCAAGGTATTCCTGTCCTGCTCATAACAAGCTTGGTTAGATCTGTGAGGATGCCAAGGAGAGCATTTGGGGAGAGTCAAGAATTCTATTAGGCATAGCCAAAGTTTACTGACATTTCCAACTGCACAAGTATTTCAGCAAATATCAAGACACAGCTTTGGGGATTCCACTACTGTAACATGGCAATAAAGAGAGGCACTTTGTCACATTCTCGCCCCCAAAGGAAGATTATATTAAATAAGTGCTCAGACAGTAAATTCCCAGAAGTTCCCCAGTGCTCGGGTGTTTCAGTAATTGCCTCCCATTAGCACCGCTCCTAAACTATCAACAGCCAGACAAGGCACTGCCTGGGGGCAGAGGCTGTTCACAGGCTGAGTAACCCAAACTCAGCTGGAGAACAGACAGCAGGGAAGATCTACCAAACCCTAGGCTTTCTTACAGACTCGGATTAATGCAGAAAAGTTTGTGCTGTTGTGACTGCTGTGCTTACCACAGGTGGGAGAATACACTGGATGGCATGGAGAATACACTGGATGGCACGGAGCAACTGCCGCAAACCCCTTTCAGGCTATGAGCAGTGCTTGGTCCTTTATTGTTAAACCCCAGACTGGTTTGGGTTGGAAGGGACCTTAAAGACCTTCCAGTCCCACCCCCCTGCCATGGGCAGGGACACCTCCCACCACACCAGGTTGCTTTACCCATAAGGCAGCCGATCACCTACAGCTGTCCTAGTCCCTGATGGATACCACCTTCCCGAGCAGCTCAGTCCATTTCTCTGTCACATGCATTTTAAAAAAGAAAGTTTGTGACTATGTATAATAATATTATCATGGCTAATCCAATAAAAAGGATTATAAAGTATTTTACAACCCATGCATTAAAATGCCCCGTCCGTGAACGTTTACACAGCAGTTGCTGAAAGCGTGTGCCTGTCTTTTAGCAATTTGAGCATTTTTAAAATCTTTCACTGCAGAAGAAAGATAAGTAGGTGCTTAAATGGTGGTCACACTCCACAGCAAACAGAAAAAAAACAGATGAAAACTTTACAGAATTGAGTATTATGGGGAATGTGCTCCTAAATTTGAAACATTTCAGCTCCAATTGGAAGGATCTTTGGAAAGCATTATCTGGTGCACGAGGTACAGGAAGAGTGACTTAGAGCTGTCATTTTAATTAAAGAGTGTCCTTCACAGTCAATGATTTATAGTTGTACAACCCTGCCACAGACACTGGAAAAGGAAAATCAGTTTTCCCTGCTGGAGCTGCTAATGAGCACCAGGCTTCTGTTGTGCGTGAGGGGATCAGTGGCCATCGGAGTACTGGGATGAGCTTCCAGCCTATGAATATGGAAAATAATCAGATTAAGAACAAAGAACAGATTTTCGAAGTTTCAAATGGATCAGCTCTGAACACAGGAACGGTGTCTCACTCAATGAGGTCTGCGTGGGTCCCTCAAAACCACAGGGGACTCGGGGCTGAGTTCACAAAGAGCTCACACAAGAAGTTCCCTCTTTTCTCTCCCACACCTAAAGCTTTTAAGGCACCATGAGGGGGAACTAGAGAGATGTACCCTGGTTTCACATACCCTGCTTTAAATGATGAGATAGAAACAAAGAACTACAATAAACTTCAGAAAGAAAAAAATCTGTCAGTGTCTGTTGTCCCTCTTCATTTTATTCCCGTAACTTCCAGCATTCCTATCACTGGGCTGTGCTGCATGTTTCCATCAACCTGGGAAAAGCCAAGTGTTCCATTTCAGGTTCAGGGCTGTTCTAGTTGAAGACATATGGAAGGTGAAGCTACACAAATATCTTGGTGTCCAGGCTTGTTCCCCATACAGGAACACACCAATCATGAACATATTCCCTCTCAAAATCTCTGCTTTAACAAACCATTTCAGCTCCAGCCTCTCAACACAAGGTAGGCTTTTTAATTACAGAATCCTAGGGGTTGGAAGGGACCTCGAAAGATCATCTAGTTCTTTCATTAATTTTTTTTCAATAATTTCTGTGGCTCTTTTATTCACTTTTGGCTATTCTTAACTTGTGTACTACAGCAAGTACATCATCCTGAAAACCTTCACTTCATTGTTACCTGGCACTGCAGCTGAAGAGAATGGGTTGAGAACACCCAACCTCCCCACCTCCCCCCTATTATCAGCCAAGAGAAGGACACAGAAAAGACCTGGATCAGAATTTTAAAAATATCTTGAAATTAAATTAAGAAAAGGAATTATTCAGACTTACCACATGATGTGGAATTAATGACATGATTGCATTATGGCTTAATTGAGCTATTAGAAAATTTGATCATTGAAGAGAAAGAAAAGGAAATTTAAGAGAACAGAACTGTAGAAGCAGCACCATTTCTTAGTGGTTAGTGTCATTTGTCAGGACATGCACCCTTGTTAGTATTCTGATAAGGATGGCTATCAGGGCTAGAAATTAGAAGATATCATATATTCCTCCCTATCCAAATGTACATTCAGAAAGGAGAGAATAAGGACTTGCCAGAAGCTGAGTGAAGAATTTCTCACCCATAGTTCAATGTTCTAGAGGTGAAGCTTCATGTGTTAAAAGGGTACATCAGCACATAGTGTGCTTGTTATCAACACAGATGAATGAGATTGGCTCTCAGTGAGAAGCCTTCAATGATATCCCATGGCAGCTTAATTCCTGTACTTTTTGATAGGAAATACTGTAACCCCTCTGTTCCAGATGAAAGACAAACACACACGGGCCTATACAACCAACATAAAATATTCCAAACAAGCCTCATGATAGGCTGACAGCTTCCCTTCAGCTGGAACCATCTCATCAAATCAAGAATGCACAAAGTGTGGCCAATTACACTGACACCAATTAATGGCAGGTAACCCATCTCCAATGCAGTAAGCAAAGTATAAATAAACACAATCAGTTCTAATCTGAAGCTGATGAAAGTGGAGTTCTCCTCCTGAACACCTTACTGAGAGGCTGTCAGGTACTTGACAGTGGATATCATAGAATCACTCTGGCTGGAAGAGACCTTCAAGATCATCGAGTCCAACCATCAACCCAGGACTGCCAAATCCACCACTAAACCATATCCCCAAGAGCCACCGAACCATAGAATCACTCTGGTTGGAAACATGATGATCACAGATGATCAGAGTCATCAGAAGACTATGACATGCATTTATCAGAGAAGTTTGGCTTTTGCTCCTAAACAAATATGAAGAGCAAAGTCCTCTAGAAGTCCTCCACATACGAAAAATACAGCCTTATTCTTTCTTTGCAATATATATTGGTACTGGACCATCAGAAGCCTCCACTGTTCAAGTCATCCAGATCTGGAACTGAGAAGCCCCAGAAAAAGGAGCACATGTCCACCAACTCCAAAGAAAAAGGCAAACCTGCCAACAGGCAGCATCATGCACTTGACAGCACTGACCACCACACAGGGGGGCAAGGATCAGAAGAGCTCAAGAAAGAATGAAAGAAAAGCCTTGTTAAGAGGTTTGTACACATTTTATGGGATGGTCCACCACAACCTGGATGAGTGGAAAACTGTGCTGAGAATTAAATGTGTTGTTAGTGTTATCCAGCCTGAAACAGTGATTAGGAACAGAATAGGTGAGAACAGACACAGCACAGCTGTTTTTATTCCCATCAGGAAGTGTAACTGGATGTGTTTGCTGTCTAGGAACTGGTGTCACCAAAAGTGCTTTTCACCAAAAGTCACAGCTAGCTTCAAATCCACCACACCACAGAAGTGCTCCCAGAAACAGCCCTGGGAGTGCTCTGCTTGCTCCAGCATCCCGGGGGGGAGCAGCAAATACCATCAAAAATGCCAAAGCAGGAGCTGGCAGGGCAGACCCAGCGTGCTGCACAGCTCCACTCCTCCAGCCAGGGGGCAGCTGGGACTTCACAGCAATCCTGCCAGAGATTTTGTTAGCAGATGCCTGGTAAATGAATCAATGCACGAGCTTCTCCTGACCTATCTACAGCAAATCTAGATATCAGGTTGACAACAGAGTCTGGTGATAGAGTAAGGGAGGGGATTGTCCCCTCTACTCTGTTCTCATGAGACCCCCCCTGCAGTGCTGGGGCCACCTCTGGGGTCCCCAACACCAGAAGGACACGGAGCTGTTGGAGAGAGTCCAGAGGAGGCCACGGAGATGCTGCGAGGGCTGGAGCAGCTCTGCTCTGGGGACAGGCTGAGAGAGTTGGGGGTGTTCAGCCTGGAGAAGAGAAGGCTCCAGGGAGACCTTGGAGCACCTTCCAGTGCCTGAAGGGGCTCCAGGAAAGCTGAAGAGGGACTGGTGCCAACGGCAGGGAGGGATGGGACCAGGGGGAACGGGTTCCAAGTGCCAGAGGGGAGATGGAGATGGGATGGGAGGGAGAAATTGTTTGGTGTGAGGGTGGTGAGAGCCTGGCCCAGGGTGCCCAGAGAAGCTGTGGCTGCCCCTGCCTGGCAGTGTTGAAGGCCAGGTTGGATGGGGCTTGGAGCAACGTGGTGTGGTGGGAGGTGTCCCTGCCCATGGCAGGGGGTGGCACTGGATGAGCTTTGAGGTCCCTTCGCACCCAAACCAGTCTGGGATTCTGTGAATCATCTGTAACACTAACAGAGCTTGGAAGAAGTCACATACATTTAAAACCTGACCATGAACACACACTGCAGAATGGAAGCAATTTTTAAGATGTAGTTTGGGCAGTACAAAGTGAGAGCATACAGTTTGGGTTGGGTTCCTCCACCTTGTCAAGCCCAGTGCAGCTGAAGCCAGCCTGCTCCTGCCAGCCTCAGCTCAGGTGTCTCCAAATCCCACCACGGTCCACAGCAGGGGCACTCAGCCTGTGCCAACACATGAGCTGGGATTCAACTGTTCCATTATTGCACTCCAAAGCAAAACCATCCCCGTAGGGTCCTCCCCAAAGATGCTTTGAGACAGCATTGCTCTGCACGTTCACAGAACATCAAGTCTTCTCCACACTCGAGCTATCAAAATCAATAAATTTGCAATTGCCACCTTATGTCTATCACACCTCACTAGAAATCCCTTAATTAGTTTCTTCTAGGAGTACATGGGTCATTTAGGTAATTAAATCCAATCCTCTCTCATCGAAGGACACTATGCCATTAAATCCCATCTACAAGCTTGTTGTGCTCCATCTTATAGGCTTCCTCTTTTTACCCTATTGCTTTTACTGCAAAGCTCTTCTGGGACTTCACTCTCAGAGTTGGAAAAGCTATGAAATTGTTCATGCTCAGATCTCCATGAGAAAATGGCCTAGGACTGTTGAGAGAATTTGAGACTTCCACTCCCATGGCTGTTAGAATTAATTTTGTGTCCTAACAATATCTAGAAGCACATCACAAAGGTCATAAAATATTTCCAGGTAGGACCTAGCACAGATGGTGCCACCCTAAGGCAGGTGCATACAGAGTGCACTCAAGATGGGAGGAGAGGTGCCACAGCCCACTTCAAGGGACTCTGTGATACAATTAGGACCCCCTAGCCCAAGGACAAGCCACACACCGGTGGCATGGCCATTCCATGGTCACAAGGAAGAGTCAGTGGTACCACAGGAGAATGGGCCAGCTCTGAGCCAGAGCAGAGGGCTCAACCCTGGCCCTACCTGCTGCTGCAAGAGGCTTAAAAACACCAAAGCAACCCAGAAAACAAGTAAAACCAGAACCTGAAGTGATTAGCATTTCACAGTTTAAGTTTTCAGATCTGACTCAGCTTTTAGGTGTCTGAGCTGGCTGTGGAGAAACTGGTATCAAAGAAAAGCCCAGGTCCTCTAAATTCTTTTGAGCATCAATAGAGGCTTTGCCCTGCAATTCATCCAGACTAATTGGTTGGTCTTTAATAATTAAGCATTTGCTGTGTCAGTGCCTGCAGAGAGGCCAGGCAGCTGCCCCCCTGCTCCCACCCACTGCACTGCGAGGGCAGCAGAGAACAGAGCACCAGGAGCCAGCTGCAAAGATCTGAGCAACTTCAGCATTACACAAAACACTCCGAGTACAACCCACAGGACAGGGATGTTGCTGCTGTCCCAAGCAGTTTTATGAGGTTTCTTCATTTAATGAAACACAGTTTATACCTCATTTGCTGCAGACAGCTCAGCAAGTTAAAAAAGATATAATTAGTGTTTAGAGTCACACAACTATATCCAGGATGAAATTACAGTTCATCATTCTTCACATCTCACAGAAGGGAATTAATCCCTTCCACACTGGGAAATGTTAATTAACATCGACAGGCTTTGCACCACTCCTAGCAAACCAGGAGCTGGAATGTGGCAGAGCAGTCAGGCAGTGGCACCTGTGAGCATGTTGTGTACAGATGTGAGCACTGCAGTGTAGTTAAGGGGAGATGAACATTCCCACAGGCACTTCTCTGCGGGTGTTCCTCAAGACCCAGGCTTGGTACCCCTGGCCCAAGCAGCCCAGCTTTGCCCACTGCTACCCCAGCCCTTGCCAAGCCCTGCTTAGAACCTCCAAAACCCAGCAGCCACCTTTGAAAGTGAACACACCAACATTTGGGTTTTGAGACACAAACCTGGGCTGTTCCAGACCCAGCAAGGCACTAAGCACCCCCACCACATATCCTCAGATCCACCCTCCTCCACCTCCTCCTCTTCCGCCCAGGGATGCATCAGCCCCAACAGAAGGGGTTGGATGGACTCTTCTCCTGGACACATGGGATATTTTGTCCTCTTGGAGTACAATAAAATAAATGTGAGATTAGCAGCAAAACGCCCCTGGTTTTTACCATCACTGCTGCAAAGGAGTCCCTTGGCAGCTGGTCCATTCCTGCTCGAGGAGCCTCTACCCAGAGCAGCTCTGGTTCATTCCTGTCCCTGAATAAGCACCAGTGAGTTCCCTTCTTCCCCAGGGCATCAGGCCAAGCTCCAGTTCTATGGAGCCAGAGTAAATGTACTCAGTGTGAATTGTGCTCTGATGTACAGACCTCAGCAGCTTTTCAAAGACCATTACAAGCCTAAAAAATAGTAACCACTTGCCTAACATCATGGAGAAAACTTCTGATGTTTTATACTCTTATTTGCTGCACGTTTTCAAATTCATTTACCTTGAACATCTACAGGAAAACCCAGAGTGAGGAAGTCAAACTTGTCCAGTTTCAGCTCACCCTTAACATCACTGGGGAGAGATTATCTAAATAAATTAGTGGTTGGTTTCTTTTTTCCTCAAAAGTGCATTAAAACACATCCTTACCTCAGACGTGCAGCTTGACGAGGTATTTTAACATACATTAATCACGAGATTTTAATGGGGGATCTTTGTACCACAAAGTAAATGAAGCTGAATTTTAGCAGAGACCTCCAACAAAAACGCTGCTGATGATTTTCCTCCCCTGAAGTCAATTTTAAATAACCAAATAATCCTCCTCTGCAGGAAACAACTCAGTCAGCTTGTCTGGCTCTACATATAGTTTCTTTAAGTAGACATGAAACAATATTTCCTGTTTCTATTTAGCACTTTTGTTTACCAGCAAAGCCATTTGCTGTTCCTCCAGTACTGGGGGAAAGCAAAATATTTTAGTAATAGTTCTTGGCAGAAGTTCCTACAAATTCCTCCCGGTGAGAGCCTGCCATGGCTGTGTAGCTGAGGTGTCCCTGCAACCTGTGTCTGTTTTCAGTGGGAAAGCACACAAGATCCATACTTTGACTCCAGATGCCTCTGTATTTTTTTCTATTTTGATGATATTCTACTAGGACAGTTTGTACCCCCCTCCTTCCCAATGCCATCTGACCTTGGGGCTGCCATCCCCTCCTCTCCCAACATGGGTGCCTTGGGCAGACTTGCTCCAAGCACGTGGCACCTTATGGTCCCTGCTGCCCGAGTGTCAGGGGGGTAAAATCACAAGTGGTCCTTACGGAGGCTTTCAGAGCTCAGCTGCTTGTAGCAATTCAGATGTTGGGTTGTTTTTTAATTTAAACCTGGTTGAAGAAATAAAAACCCTCTCCAGTCTCTGCTCCAATTCCCGTAGGAATTCCTTGGCAGGAGTGTGTTCTCCGTGGTCTCCAGGCACAGCCAGATGTTGGAGGCTGTCTTCTGCCCAGCACTGGGCACAGCTCCACCTGAGGGACCCCACCAGCCTCCTGCAAAAGGAGTTCCTCAGACTTCTCCAGCCCCCTGAGCACTTCTAATGCAAAGATGCAAATTTTCCCCTACAGACATTAAAATAACATGGGTACCAGGATCCCCCTAGTTCCCATCACCCACCACCCAGGGCCAGCAGGATCTCGTGTCCAAGGAGGGCTGGAGGAGCAAAGGTCCCATCAGGGTGAGACAAGCTTACAGGCATAGTGAGGAGGGTGCAGGGCTGGAGGGTGCAGCCAGGGTCCCATCTCCTGCAGCAAGTGCAGCTCCCCAAGCAAAGCACCAGTGCTCCAGGGGCCAACCTTGGCTTCCCTTCCTCAGCAAAAGCCACTTATCAACAGTTTCCCCTGTTCCCTTACAGGCACAAATCCTGCAATCACGTGAGACCAACACTCTGCTTATCACAATTTTTAAATCTGCGATTTTTAAAGCTGCCAGAATTCTTGCAATGTCATTTTAAGCCAAGAGCTCGAGAATGGGTAAAACCAGGAGGGCGCAGCACCAACACCCAGCCCAGGGAAGCCTTGTGGCTCTTCAGTCTCCTCCTGGCTTTAGCAGAAGCTGAATTACACCTCGTCCTACCTGGCAGTAAGGTGCCAGGTTGGGGGACAGCCCTCCCGAGATGCACAAGGTCCCTCGGCAGGGTGACTGTGCCATCTAGCTGCAACTGCTCTGTGCTCCAGCACGGGGTGCCACCCTGCTCTGCCTTGGGGAGCATCTCAAACACCTCTGCTTTACACATAAAAATCCCATCAGTTATTTTGCCCACGCCACGCTGGATATTAATGCATGCAAAAGAGGTTACTCTAGCCAAGAAGTAAATTATTGCTAGGAACCAATCAAGCATGCAGTTGATAGAAGAAAGCTGTAAGTAAAAGGAAAGTAAATATTCCTATTACAAGCTTAGTTAGCATAAAGATTGCCACTTTCTGTTGCTTGTTTCTGCACTGTTTTATGTCTACTCATTTAACTCCTCCTCTCTCACCAAAGTGATGTTATCCCCCCTACATCTACCCGATGGCTCCGCTCCTGATCTTTCCCACGTTCTGCACCCATGCAGCTGCAGCACCCCCAAACACAGCAGCTGATTTCAGAGAGGTGGAGAGGGTAACAGGGCTCAGCTCATCATTTCAGCAGTAAACACAGCCTTCAAAACAAAAATACAAAGGCATGGGGTTTGATTCATCTGCACCGAGGATTATTTTAATGATGCAGAAACAAACTAAATATATTTTTAATTTCATATTTTAATTTGTCAAGAGTACCTCACAGTGGCTTTTAAATGAGATTTAAAGTGCATTTTATTCCGCCAGGAATAAACTCAGTCACTGGCTAAAATTAGATTAGTGGCTCCAGTGCCTAATTAGCAATAGGTCTGGAGGCTGCATTTTGGAACATTCTGGGCCACATCTCATTAACCCATCTTTAAGTAACTTTCTCTGCTGCTATACAATTTATACATGAGGGCGGACTCGGGAACAATGCACAGAGATAGGAGACACTCACCTAGTTTGTGACTGGAAACTGAGGCAGGCAGGATAACAGCTGGACCCCAACAGCTATGGCATGGACAGCACAGCTGGGGCTGGCACAGTCACTACTGGCAAGGTGAGCTGATGCCTGTGGTCTCCAAGGCTGCACAGAGCAGCACACACTGCCCAGTCCCACCTGGGGCAAGGACAGCGATGGAGGGAGGAGCAGCACTCTGCATCTTCCAGGCAGCCAGTTCAAACCAACCCAAGCACATTTCATCTACCAAAAAATACTGTTAGAGTGACAGTTTCTACATTGGAACCACTTTCCCCCAGTGAGAGCAGACAGGGAGACCGCAGAGCTCAGCCTGAGCAAGGACACCAGGTCCTTAACACACATCTGGTTAAAACTGACACAGTCAAGCATGGACTCTGATGAGCTTCAGGAAGTCATCAGTGGCAGGAGGCAGGCACCACGTGCCATGGCAGCTGGCACTTCAGGAAGAATGGATGAATCCCAGACTGGTTTGGGTTGGAAGGGACCTTAAAGCTCATCCAGTCCCAACCCCCTGCCATGGGCAGGGACACCTCCCACCACACCAGGTTGCTCCAAGCCCCATCCAACCTGGCCTTGGACACCTCCAGGGAGGGTGTTAGAGCATGGTGTACCATCACATTGTCTTGCTTCACAAACTACAGAGTAACAGTGGCCACTCCTGCCAAAATATAAAAGCAGTTTTAAGGTCCTGCTCTAAAGGGTCCCAGCACTTTGATCCATGTGTTCAAGAACATGACTCCTCAAGCCATTTGAGGAAAACTGGGGTAACTGCTGCGTTAGCCAAGACCTTCTCCTGAGGTCACCACCGGTCACAGCTCCAGCCCTGAACACCTGGGCTGCTCTCTCACCACTGGGACAGGGAATCTGCCCACACTGCCACAGTTCCTCCCTAACCCACTGGTCCCTTCCAGCTGGGATGTTTCACTGGGAGGCTGGCACACAACAGGAGCCGTCTCCTTCAAAAGCTTGGTTGAAGCGACTCAAAGGTTACCAGAGTCCAGGGACTGAAACAGCCTTCAGCCCATGTCCTCAGTGATCACCAGCAGCTCATTAGCAGGACAGTCAACACATTCCCCCAGCCCCCAACCCCAACAGGAGAGTTCAGCTCCAACTACACATTCCTGATTAATGTTTGCCAATGAACAATTCCCTGCCTCTGGCAAAATGACTGTCACAAATACCCAGGAATATGAAAAATTGACAACAGTTGCTGGATGCTAAATATTGTTCATGCTTCATTGCTGTAATGGCACATCATGGGCTTGGAGAGACAGGCAGGCATTTGTTGGCATCATTAATATGGAATGAGTTTATCATCCAGCCCCCACGATCCCTCTCTCATTTTCCCTTGTGTTCTCTTCCTATACAGCCCTTCATTTCTCATTTACTTTTTTTTCTTAACAGTACAATGATTTTCAAAATTAGATTAATCCAAACTTTTTAGTGCCCTCATTTCCACATATCTTTTATTGTTTTTATTGCTATGACTGGGCTGGCTTGGGCTCACATCTCATCACAAAGCGTTTTACAGAATCTCAGGAGTACTCTTGGTTTTCGTTCTCTTCCTCATTAATAGATACATAATCACCACGATAGTAATCCAAGCTCTTATTTTTTATAAGCCTGTATTAAAAAGGAATCTGTTTTTTTTGGCAAAAGATAGCTAATCCTGCGTCTCCTGATCGTTGGGTGAACTTGGCAAGGAAAGCACAAAACCATCTGTCCTGTGGTTCCTTACCCTCTCCAGTATATCAGACTGAACATTTGAACTCAAAGTTTCACCCAACTCCAAGTACTTTTTCTCCATGTGTTATTTTATGAAGATGCTGAGTTCAGCACAGAAGGAGCTTTACTTTAGTGCTTATGTCAAGTTAGAGAAAGGAAATTATGACACCGATTTCAAGTATTTTTAGTACTATGTTGCATTTCAGCAGCCTATCAAGGAGAGCCATAAAACAGAGCTAAAAACATGTGTACCCCAAATACCATATTTTTTGTGTAAAAACATAAAACTAGAAATAAAAACAAGAAAAACTTCGAAAACCCAAATCACAGCTGAAAAAAGAAAAGTACCACCTCCTAAGGAGAAAGTTTTCAGGTCAAACAAAGTCCCACCAACGCAGGAGAATTTTGAATGTGATTCAAAGGAACAGAGCAGCAAACCCAGGGAGAAACATTCTGAAGCTTTTAAGAATGTGCCAGCACCCAGAGTATTCAAAATAAGTGAAGCTTGTAAAAACACTTTAATTACCCATAAGGAGGTCAAAAAATACACACAAAACTGACATCCTACCTCATCCACGGAGAAGTTACAACTAAATATTCAGAAGCATCCAAGCCACTAGCTCCTTTTGAAAGCCTGGATGCATATTTTGGAAGTCTAAGTAAAAACTAAACTTACCTAAAAAACCCCAAATCAGTCCCCACAAACACAGCAACATTTCTCATCCATTTCCTACAGTCTTAGTGACTTGGTTTCAAATACTTGTGAAAGCTCCACCTCTACTCCACTCTCTGGTGGGCTACTGCTTGCCCCCCACACACAGCAAAGGTTCTCTGCATCAAGGAGCACAAACACTAAAGCCAAGTTCATTGCACCTTTGAAACACAGCCCCAGAACCAGCAACTCCCAGCCCCAAGCCAACTTTTCC
This sequence comes from Aegotheles bennettii, assembly GCA_013398125.1. Taxonomy (NCBI): domain Eukaryota; kingdom Metazoa; phylum Chordata; class Aves; order Caprimulgiformes; family Aegothelidae; genus Aegotheles; species Aegotheles bennettii. The sequence continues at coordinate 305,168 of VZRW01006042.1, read as the reverse complement.
TATATGGCAAGAGCAGATGTGCCCATGCTCTTTTCCCTTCTTTGCCGTTTTGCCAAAGCACCCATTCTCTACAGACCCCACCTCTCTTGCCTTCTGGATCATCTGCTGCAGGACACCTCTCACACACATATCCAACAGTACTGAAACTCCTGGATTACAAGTGGGATCACTGCAGGCTCCACCCAGACTCTAGCCACTAAATTAATGACTGCAAGGCTCCCCACTCAGAAAGCTTTCAAACTACCCAGCTTCCTGCAGCCTTTAAATATACCTGCAAACTCCCCTGGAAAGCTATTACAGGAGCCATTTCCTAATGGCTTCCTCTCATTACAGCAATTTTCTTCTAAGGCATTTTCTATAAACCAACTGTAGCAGCACCATACACAATTAGTGGAAAGAAAAACAAAACAAAAAATAAAGCAACTTTGAAAAACACAGCTTCCCTCTCCTCCCCAACATCAAAACATTGTCTGCTGGCTTGGGCGGAATCAGTGGGTGATAAACAACATCTAGTGTGAACAGTTGGTTTATGCTTCAAATCAATCTGCATGTCCAGTATGGACATGACTCAGCTTCCAGTTGCAGCACTGTAACCTCAGTTTTGTCTAACATTCGTGGTCATTACCACCTCTCAGAGGTTGGCTTTGTTCAGCCTGCTCCCACACTCATGCCATACTGCATTCCCACAGCAGAGAAGGCAATGCATTGCTTGCTGTAATCCCATCAAAGGCAGTGAAGTTACATCATGAATCAGCTTGGTCCAAGAGACATCATTAGCTACTGTTCCAGAATCCTTCCCTTGGCTGCAACTGGCTTTGGGAAGAAAGTGAAAAATAAAGTAACACAGAAAATCAAGCTCTTTATTATAAGTCTTGAAGCCATAAAAACCCAAACCAGGAAGAATCCTGCTCCTAACTTCTTCACCAACATCGTTTTCCAATCCATTTGTAGAATATCTCCAAGTTCCTGGTACCACTCCATCCAGACGTGCCCAGAAGAATGCAGTAACAATTTACTCCACGTGAAATTGTAGAGTTTCATCATTTCTTCTGCCCACTTGAGGACCCCCTCATTAGGGAGGAGTACTAAGGTGTACCTTTGAGCTAGACCCAACCCTCTCTACAGGCGCTGCACATGCACAGCACCACTGCAGGAATTTTTGGGAAGCAATGGAACATGACTTTTCTCACCTGACCTCAGCTGTAGAAACATTGTCCATCTAGCTCAAGGTTGGGTTTTTTTTTATCTTACTTAAGCTCTCTTCATAACCCATAAGGGCCCACCAAAGGCTGTGCCACAAGGGAGGTGTTTTGGAAAGGCTGTTGGAACAATGTTGTGCTGCTGAAGCCCATGCTGGCACTAGCCATGCTGACACAAAGAAACTTGCAGTTTTAAGACAATAATATAGAAATCATGAGAATGTAGGGAGTGATTTTTCTTGTCTTGGTTCCAAGGAAATATTAGCAGCATATTACAATAAAAGTAAAGCAGTAACTGCTATTGCTAGCACAAATCATTGCAAGTGCTCATGATGGCACTGGCATTATCATCTCTGGTGCATCATTTTTAGCAAAAGCCAAGCTGTGTGTCCCTACACAGACACTTCCACACAGCTCTGTGTGGAGAGCAGGAAGTTAGTCAGTGTACAATGAAATACGAACCACCACAACAAGGACACAGTGTGACAAAACAGACATGGCACCACAGCAGAGAAACAGTGGGAAGTGGGGACTTGGGGCAAGGTGTGGGGGTCACACAGATGTGGGGAGAGAAGAGATGGGCACAGGGCATGAGACCCCATGGCTGCAAACTTCCCCCCCCAATCACACAAATAAAGGCCAAGCTAGAGCTGGACAAAGCTGGTTTTCGGGGTAACTGTTTCCTTGTTCTCATTAACTTTCCCAAAAGCCACCATGTACAGTACATCAGGATGTGACAGAGCTGAAGACCCATGGAGAAAGAGAGGTACCAAGGCATGTTAGCAAACAAAACCATTGTCTGCCAGCTAACTACTATTTGACAGCCTGCAGGACTGTCTGTATCTGCTTGTACAGTAACCTTCCCTTACTGAGCTGTTTTATTATCTGGTCTAATGGTCAGGAATGTGATGGGATAAAGGTTGGACTTGATGACTCTGGAGGTCCCTTCCAACCTCTATGATTCTATGATTCTATGATTCTTTAGCTTGCAACAAATGTACAGAAAAAGTAATTTTATCATTTAAATCCTCTAAAAAGTTTAATATTCCTGCAAGTCTTCCAAGGTGAGAGGGTTCTGTTGTCCCACCCATCAGTGTTTGTTCCACGTACTGTGACTGCTGCACTGAATCAGCATGGAAGGATCCATGGTGCAAGGGCACAGCGCTGGGAAGGAAAAGGGACTGCAGGGACTGAACACAGAGCTTGGAAATGGGTCAGAACAGCCTGACACTACAGAAATGAGCAGGGGTAAGAGATACACACAAGTGCCACCTGAATGGACACAGGGAGCAGCCCAGCCTCACCAGCTGCCTCTGAACTGTGCTCTACAGAACAGCATCAAGCCAAGAGCTCTTCAGGAGGGAGCTGGATGAACTCCATGGGACCATGGTGTCTGGAAATGTGAGGCTTGATAGTGGCCTGGTGTTTCAGGCAACAGAAATATCTATTTTAACAAACAAGAGGCTGTCTCTGAGGATTAGTTACACACCAGAGCAGCAAGGACAGCCCTTTAGCAGATAAAATGAGCATCTCCAAGACTTCAGTGGGATGCCTTGAAGAGATGCAAGTATAACAGGTTATGGTCATTGGAGGACATGCATTATCCATGCCACAGGTCTGTGGCATGCAGAGTGTGGGACTTTTTCCCATCTGGCTGGGAAGGACCACTTGTAAGGTAGGGCAGGGTGACACACAAATCCCAAAGAGCACAATCAATGCCACTATCAGCAGCTCTCTGAAATGGACACCTGCCCACTGGAAACTGGGCTGAGAGACCCTGCCACCAGCCAACCTGGAGCAGGTCTCTAGTTAGAAAAACCTAGTAGTAACAACTACACTATTAAGAGCCTCAATTGTTACATTGCCAGTGATTGTCATTATTCAGTGAAGCAGCCCAACACCTACTCAAGATCTTATTGACCAAGGTGCAGGCTTCAATGTCCCCAAAGTGCTCTGCTGCGTCTGTGCATCACCCACTCAGTAGTCACCTCTTCTTGGGAGAGTTACACACCCCAGGCTGGCACAAAACCTGCTCATCCTAAGCTTAATTAACAGAGGCAAACAATATGAAAGGCCAGAGAAGAGGAAGATGGGGGAACCCACAGACTGCCTCAGTTTCCCCACATGAGGTCTTGCAATTGCTGGTTGCCCAGTTGGTGCTTGTAGATGACTTTGAATCAATGAAAGACAAAAAACTCAACAGGTGTTTTTTTCCCCTATTACTGGGCAAATATCAGCAGCTCCCTCCTCTGCATAAGAGCATGGTGAAGAGACTGACCACAACCTGGGCACCACAGCCCCATGTCTGCCACACCAGTGCAGAGCTAGTGGATAAAGAGCTGGAACCAAGGGACCTCCAGTGCTAGGAGAGTTTTGGTCAGGTAATTCTGACCCCTTCTGCTCCTGAGGCACTGTTACTCCAATCACTGGTCCCAGGGCAGCAGAAATTGGATTTGGCACATGGTCAAACACCGAGTTGCTGGGATGTGTTGCTACGCAGTTATCGTTAAGTCAATTTACAGAATGATTTCTGCAAATTTAATCAGCAGAGATGATTATTCTCCTGAAAACACACAGCATACAGATTCTGGAAAGGCAAGAGCCACTTTTTTTTTTCATCATTTCTTTTCATTTTAGCCAAAGAAAAACCAAACTAAAACAAATTCTCGATGCAACATAACTTCCAGGGCAAACTTCATTCATTTGTAAAGACAGAGCACCCTTATGGCTTCCACAGCAGCTCTCCTGCTTGGCACTGGGAATGGTCCAACAGCATCTAGTTGATCCAATAGCATTGTACCAATTACTTTAAGTTTTTCTTCTTTGTGGCTTTCTGCTTTGTTTTAGCAAAGCAGCACTTGTGAGCACTATTGATTATTAATTACCCGTGCAACCTACACACAACCTGAGGAGGGGAAACAAAAGATTATCTCCAAGAGCTCTTTCATGTATAAATGAATTGGGAGGTAAGGGAGAATAAAGCTTGGGTTTTAAAAGGTCAAGCCTGGAGAGATTGTTGATTTTTGGACAGCCACCACAGCCTTGTGCTCAGGCAGGCTAGGGAAGGAGGCTTCCTCGGCACTTTTCGAAGAAGTTGAATAAAGTTCACTGCTTTTTCTAAAGAGCAAAAGGAGGCAGGCATTTGCTGAAGCTTCCTGCTCTTTACACCTTATTATTGACTTCCTGACACAAATGGAAGGTTCTTAGCTAATGTCAATACTGATTTTTCTGGCATTCAATGGTCCTCTGCCTTTTCCACTTCACCAAATTACAGCAAACTTTTTTCTTCTCTCCCTTTCAAAAACACCTCCCAGCAGCATCCACCACAGGTTCCAACTGCAAACACTGACTTTGTCCCACCCTGGAAAAGGCAGTTTTAGAAAGAACTCTCATTTGATATCCTCCATTCCCCCCCGTACACCAGAACACTGCAATTATTCCAACACATCTTCTATCAATATCTCTGGTGTTCAGTTAAATTATTAGGGACATCAAGCAACATTAGGAATGCTGGAACAGGAGATCTTTTCCAGTAACCATTGCAGCCTACCCAGCATGGCCATGCAGTCAGTGGCAGAAAGGGCCAGCAGCAGCCTGTCACTATGAGGGGAAGACCCAGAGCCACTTTGGCTCTTCCAAACCCTTCTCTCAATACCCAGTCCATCACCTGAGACCCAACCACTCACCCTCAAACCCTGCACACTAACATGAAATTCCCCTTGCACAAAAAGGGCTGGCAAAGCCATTTCCCTTAGCACCTCTTCCAGCTCCATCTTCTCAGAAGCCACTGCTCCATCTGATCTTGCAGCTACCTTTGGAAGTTCTTTCCCTTCCTGAGCCTGGCTTGTCTCAGCCCAGAGCCAAAGGTTCCCAGGGGCCTGGACACCTTCCCACACACTATTTTCATAGAGCAGACAAGTATATTGGTTATTTGAATGAGTTGCTCCTCCTGGCAATTAAGGCATTAGGAGGTAATGATCTTCCTAATAGACTGCTGGTCCTAAACACTTCTGAGCAGCACATGCATTTCTCAGGTAAGAACACTTGATGCACCCTTCAAGAAAGGGGAAAGGAGAGGAATTAAGAGCCAGTGAAGCCAGTCCCACTGCTTGCTAAAATAAAAGGAGATAAATTTAAGTATCATGGACACTAACATGAGAACAACAGGTAATTTGGAGTTGGGTGTGTTTACAGACCCACATACAGGCAAGCACAGCAGGGACATCGGGGCAGATTATGAAATCCAACAGGAATTACAGCTGCTCAAGCCAAGCCTTTGATACTGTGGCTTTCCTGTAAGATCAGTAAACAACATTGAGTGAAGGTGTAAACACATGAACTTCACAGTGGAACAGAGTGGTAAACAAAGCCAAGAGAAGTGAGAAAAACACCAAAGAGAGCAAACGTGCAGGGGAGATGGAGCTGTTTGGGCACCAGATCCCAGCAGGCACATCCCACCTCAGAGGCAACACTGTGATAAGTGACAGGAAAACCAGGACACTCCTTGGGATGCTCAGTCCCAACACACTCCCACCCCAGGGTGGGTGGGGAGGACATGGCAGCCCAATGAGCCCCCTCTGCACTGCCTGCTCCCCATGCTCCACAGGGACCATAGTTCCCAAGTCTGGAGGCACAGAGATGCCAGCTACAGCTGAGGTGATGGACAAAGAGCCAGCAGTGGCTGTGAGCATCCCTGTCATCTGTGTCACACCCAAAACTCTTCTGTTATGGTCATACTGCATTACATCATACATTTGATCTTAGAGGGTTTTTCCAAACAAAATTGGAAACAAATTTCAAACAAAATAAATCCAGAGCTACAGGAGATGTAGACATTCCCTACTGTTGGGCTTTTAGCCACCAGCAGAGCATCACTTCTCCATTGCACCAACACCATTTACAGTTCTACAGAAACTTTGAGAGAAGCTGTGGCTGCCCCTGCCTGGCAGTGTTGAAGGCCAGGTTGGATGGGGCTTGGAGCAACCTGGTGTGGTGGGAGGTGTCCCTGTCCATGGCAGGGGGTGGCATTGGATGAGCTTTGAGGTCCCTTCCCACCCAAACCAGTCTGGGATTTGCTGGTTATTTCTTTGCACAGCTGGAGCAGCCCTTTACTGTAACCTGCTTTGCACATTAGAAGGACCTCACACCCAGGTTTAGGGGTTCAGTGTATTTTGTCTTCTCACCCAGGCCAAATGCCCACCAAAGGTCCACCCCTGCTCAGGCAGCCCCTCACCTCCACTTCTGTCCCACAGCTTGTGGGTACAACAAGACAGAGGCTCCAAGGTTGGGTTATGTGGAGAAATTTCACATTTCTGGATAGACAAAGTACACTGAATGTCTTCACTATAAAGTCATCAAAAACAGTCTCCATGCAACTTTCCATTCCAACCAATGCTATGAGGTAACATCTCCTACTGATACTTAAACTCCTGAGATGCAACATTGAAGAGAGTCAATAAAACAGCTGGGAAACCCAATCAAAACTGGGAAGAGCAGTGAAACTCTCAGTCCTAGTGGTGCAGTGCATGGTCACAAAAGCAACAACATCCCAGGCAACGCAGGCAGGGTGGGCTGGGGGCTGTCAGGTCTGACCAACAAAACTGTAATTACAGCAAAACACAAAAATAACACAGTTCTCAGAACACAGACCGGGTTCATGGAGCTTACTCATTGATAATGCCTTCTCTTGTCATTAGCCAATATCAGATTGAATTCCCTGGTATTACAGTATTGTTAACATATTTAAAAAGGTATAATTTTGTAGGTTCCTCCCCATCAGACAAGAACGTAATTATCCCTTATCTTTCACAGTCAAGCCCAGTAAATACAATTACAAAAATTTCTGTTCACTGGACTGTGAAAAAAGTTGTGAAATAATATTGTATTTATCCCCTTCTTTTAGCAGTTATTAAAATGCACCAGCGAGTTTTTCACTATTCCTCTTTGTGGCAGCTTTTGGCTAGAATTAATTTTGATTTTGGTTTCCTGCTTGTTTACAGTTTTCTACATTTCTCAGAATTACACAGGCTCCCAGCCATAACCAAGTGCTTTCTTTTTCCCTGGATAACAGCATCAGTTGTTCAACAATTATTTGCTGCTAAAGAAGGTGGGAAAAGCTGTAATTTCCCTTCAGTTGATGTAGATTATGCTACTCCCATCCCCCAGATAAACAATTTTGACAGTCTTATATCAGCAGGACAATCAGCAATTGCTACCCAGCCCCTTGCCATAGATCCCTGCCCTATAGATCTCTCTTGCATCCCTCTCGTATCTTTTATCAGGCTGGAAATTTTTACCAGGTCTCTCCATGCAGACAACACTCCATGGCTCAGACCATCCTTGTCCATAGTTCATTGAAGAACCCATTGGTTCTTCTCCAGAGCACTAAATGAGGGACTCCTCAGTCCCCCAAAGCTATGGGATCTGTACCTAGTGAAGGACTCAAAGGAGATGTGCTCTGCAGACAGGAACACGCTGCGTTGGAGGAGAGGGTTTGCTACACCAAGTCCTCTGTCATCTAATAAGCTGCAGTCTAATCAGTGCCACCAAGTCCTCCAAGCAAGACATTTCTTCACTAAAACACCTCCAAATGCATCTCATTTATATGCTTCACTTCAGCATGTGGAAGCAGCGGAAGGTTTGTTCTCAGAGGAACATTTTAAAGTTGATAATGCACCTTTATGAAGTTTTTAAGTGTTACCAGTTAGTCAGGGCTTAAATGAACACCTCCATTTCATCTCTGTTTACAGAACATAAACTCCAGCAGAACTGGCAGTTTTCAAGCTGCCAGGTTTGACTTGGATAAAAAAAAGCATAATGCAACAACAATGAAGCAAAGCCTTCATTGTGATTCCCTCCTCTCTCCCCTGGCTTCCCAAAGAAAAAGGGAAAAAGACAAAAGAACAAATTGCTTTCTCACATGCAGACTCTAACTCTGCTGCTGAGCCCACTCACATGGTTACAGCTGTTTGGCCACCTTGAACTGTTACACTCAAAACCCTTCAGGCCAAAGAGGGGTCATCAGAAGGCAGGAAATGCCACAAGACCAGCACCTTTGTCCCAGGGAGTTCTGAACATCCCCAGTGACTGAGCTACCACAATCTCCTCAGAGGTCCATGCCAGCATTTCATTGCCACCATGAGCAAAGTGGCTTCCCCCCCCCCAATATTTAATGGGATTTTCCCCTGCTGTGACTTGTGCTGTTGCCACTCTCCCATCCCCGAGCCTCTCCAAGCCAAGCTCAGATCTCTCTCCAACACATCCCTATCAGGTTCTTGCTGCCAGCAAGATGTCTTCTAAGAAGGCCCAGAACCTCCTTGTGTCTGTTCCATTAGGGCCCTGAACCAGACATGGTCCTCCAGCCTTGCCTCAAGGGGAAAGATGCACTTCCAGACTCACGTTTGAGCTAGGGACAACACATGGGGGAACCTCACCTGCCCCAAGAGCTCACTGCAGACTCCAGCTGGAGCTCCTGACCTGCAAGGTCCTGCCTGGACAGTCATGCACCCTTCCCAGCACCTTCTGCTGCCTTTTTACCCCAAATGTTCAGAGGGGTTGACAAGTATTTTTTAATATCTATTTAGCCCAAGTTTAAGTTCATATCAGATTTCTGTTATTTCAGGGGAAAAACACTCTGAAAACAAAAGATACCAGTATTGACACCAAAGCTATCAAAAAGCTTCATTTTTCTTTACTTCCACTTTCTGGGGAAGATGCTCCTCTTACCCCACCTGCCTTGAGCCCAAGCAGCATCAAACCCAGCCTGTTCAAGTCCCAGCTGTGAATCAGACCAGGCACCTCCCAGGAGACAACAGACCACCTTTGGGAAACCAACTCTTGGCAAAGCAGAGAAGGTCTCTGGGACACCAACTCGATGTAGGCACATGTGAGCCTGCTGTTGAAGATGTGTTTTGATGATGCGAGATCCATTTGCTCCAAGTTCACTTTGGATCTGCTTTGGTGGTTCCCAGCTTTATCCAGCACTGCTGTTTGCTACCATGAAAGCAAAGCAAGTGCCTGAGCCTCCACGACCAGCACGGGCAGTCGGATGTACAAGAGGGATCACATTGATCCTGCCAACCAGAGCTGGTGTCCACCCAACAGCGCTGTGGAGCCTTGTTAGAGATTTAACATTACACTTGGCCCCATGTATCTGTAGCAAGCACTGACAGAGGAGAAAAAAAATAGCAAAATTTCTACGTCTGGCAGTAAAATGAACAGAGTCAGCTCAAGAAGCCCAGCGGGAGCCACACGCTGCTGGAGGAGCTGCCGCTGCCTGGTCCTTGACCCCTTCAGCACAGAGACATGTGTCAGACCTGGCTAAATATGGGCCCAGCAAGCAGGAGATGACAGACACAGATTGCCCTCTCCCTGACACACTCATCTGTTCCCAGTGAGTTAGAGGCACTGCAGGAACAGCCTTCCCTGGCCAGAGCACACTGAGGGATGGAGCCACCACGAGCAGGCAGATGGGTTTGTATCCAAGCCCATGCACCAAAACTACAAGAAACCCACTGAAGACAGAAGGTTGATGATACACGAGTCCCTTCAAATGCCACCCTCACAGGTCCCCAAAAGGAGCCCCATTCCTTTCTCTCTCCTCCTGTGATCAGCCACCCCCAGTTCAATGTGTCTGTCAATACAGCACCCAGGGGGCAGGTCCTCCCTGCCATTGCTCCCACCAAGGTCCCATCACTGCAAACACCACCCATGGCCACACTAAAGGCTTAATTGTGCTCCAGTCACACATCCTTTTGTAATGACTTTTGCTAAGAGGTGAACCATGGTTTGTGGAGGGAGTAGTGGGTGGTGAAGCAGAACCTGACAGCAGCCAAGTTCCCATCTCACCTGTGCTCCTGCTGTCCTGTAGTTGTGGTTTACCAGGGAACAGTATCCTACAGTCTGGTGTGGATGCCATGGACATCACCCATCCTGGCTCCCAAGGACATGCCTTGCTTTCCCAGTTCAGACACAAACACAACAGATCACATCCCAGCACGGCACCAAGTCAACCCCTCCCTGGCTGAATGCAGCCTTGCAGCTGTAGTCTTGTTTTATCAGAAAGTTGTTATAGACAAGACATGGTGAGGTTCCGATTGGAAAAGCCAAGGAGCCTCCCCAAGTCAACTCCGTTACTGTCATTGAGGAAAAACAAACACCTTAATTTATTCCTTTATAAATCTCTCCATTCCCCTCCTGCTTCCTGCAGCCCCAGGGTATGCTTTTCTCAGGTCACGACATTCTTCTATGATGGCCACAAGAGCCAGGTTCCCCTTTGCTTTATTCTTGCTTTCAAACCTCACCCCAGTTTCATTATTACCATTTTATTATTCTTATTTTTGGTTAAATGCACAAGCAAGATACTTCCCATACGGGAAGATGACAATGTTAGTGGCCCTCACTTTGCAGCAGGCTTTTATTGCCAGCAAACAGGAAAAGCAGCAGTTCTCTACAGGAGTGATCCATGTACATTCTTAATTAAATCAGCTGTCAGCAGAGCCCTGAGAGAGAACTTATTGCTGGCAGAGACATGTACATCATGCAGAAAAGCACCAGACAGCACGCTGCAGGCACTGGAGGTAGCAGTTCTTCCCTCAGCTCTGGAGGGGAAGAGGCAAATCATGGATTCCAGCCCCTTAGCTGGGGCAGGAGTACACGTTCCAGCTTGTGCACAGCCCAGCAGACAGGCAGGAGCTGTTGCCAGATGATCACAAGTCCCCGAAGGAGCTGCAGTGGGTGCCTGTGGCTGGGCAGCCCAGGGTGGACAGCTGACACAGCCTGGGTTTGACAAGTTCAGCCAAAACTCTGCCTTTTTCTCTCTTATCATACTTTCCTGGAAGGCCAGTATGAAGTCTTGCTTAACAACATCAGCTGAAAAGACTGTGGTTGTAACAGCGTCTTTGCCTGCCCCTTTTAAATGAAGACACCATATTGACAGCCCTCCAATCTCCCAGCTCCATCCCTGTGAAAACATCCAAAGAATCTGCCAAAAAATTATATCCATTGTGCTTATTACTGATGCACAAGTTCCTTCAGAGGTTTGCAGAGGAGATCACCAGACTCTCCAAGAACAAACACATTAAGCCCCTTGATATTTGTTTTCACCCCATTATCCCTAGAAAACCAGCAATTCCTCTCCCAGTTTATAACTGGCTGCTAGGTCTGCCAAGACTTCTGTTTTATTAATCCTGCCTGGTTTGCCACGAGCACACTGCACAGCATCTAGATGGGTAGACTAAAAGTGATCTTAAGCCATAAAGTTAAAGTACCTCTAGTAAATATTGCTTTTAAACAAGTCATTTACAAGCTAGGCATCACCCAGCAACGCCTTCAATCAAACAGAGCACCTCATTGTGCAGAATGGGCTTGGAGGGGGGTATATAAGCAAGGGTTATGCCTCTGAAGTTCAAAGCAAGTCTTCCCATGTATCAAGGTCTAGCTCGGGCACATCTCAATGCCATGCAGCACTGCCCTGCTTCACAGTGAGCACCAGCCCATGTGGAGCCAGTGCCAGGCACCATGAGCTGGAACCCCACTTCTACACCCTGGTGCCATCACCGGCCTGCAAAGAACTCTGCTCCACACTCCCAGCACGGCCACAGAACCACCATTCTGCAGCTTATGGAATGGCTGAGGGAGCTGGGGGTGTTCAGTCTGGAGAAGAGGAGGCTCAGGGGGGACCCCATGGCTCTCTACTGAGAGGAGGTTGGGGTGAGGGGGGGGTCGGTCTCTTCTGCCGTGCCCACAGGGAAAGGACAAGAGCAAACAGCTTTAAATTGCAGCAGGGGAGATTCAGGTTGGACATCAGGGACAATTCCTTCCCTGGGAGGGTGATTGGGTGTTGGAATGGGTTGCCCAGGGAGGTGGTGGAGTCCCCGTCCCTGGAGGTGTTCAAGAGGTGTCTGGATGTGGCGCTGGGTGCTGTGGGTGAGTGGGGATAGAGGTGGGGGTTGGACTGGGTGAGCTTGAAGGTCTTTTCCAACCTCGATGATTCTGTGGTTGTGGTCACCCCGATTTCGGTTTGTGTTGCAAGATGCCCCCTGAGAACCACCACAATTAGGGCTCAAATGTTCCTAACACACTTCATTCTCCTCAAGTTCTCCTCAAGTTCCCTGAGGCTTTAACAGCAGCTGAATTTTTGTTCAAACACTCTTATTCCCTGCATAAAAGGCTTCTTGTGCTACAATAGTCTTGCTTTTTTCTTAAAAAATTCTGAAATAGAGCCTTTAAACTTAAGCCCTAAAGACAACATGGTCTCTTCATTTCAGTAGTCCTTAGAGAGGTCCTTCCCATCTTTGAGATTCATGGAACGGTTATTGCTAGATAAGCAATTAATTCCCTGATTAATAAAAATATTTTATATGCAACTGGGTTCTTATTTGAATAAGCAATTATGTTAAGGTCCTTTGATATCAAATTAGTAGAAAAAACATCCTGGCACAGGGAAACTATTCCAGAAGTTTTTGTTTAGATATAAACCATCTGAATGTGCAGAAGAGGAACACGCATTCACGTTACAGAATTTATAAGAGTAATCAGAGTGCTTCAAGAAATCCCCGTACAAGTCTTAAGCAGAGATGCCTCCCCCCTTCCCTTGAAGGCTCTGGAAAATCTCCACTTTGATGAGATTGCCTGCTAGAGCAGGGGAGAGCAAGAGCCCAGCACCTTGGAAGACCCTTGTTTCAAGGCCACATGCTCTACACAGTCAAAGCCATAATCAAGTATCGGTCATCTTTTAAGAGGATTTGGATGAGAGAACCTGCAAGTGAACTGGAGGACACAGATGTGTGTTTGCACTCCAGAAAAACAGTTCCCAACCTCAAAAATGCTGCCCCCCCCCTTTCCTTCAGCTCATGAAGAGTCAAAGCTCCTGATGCAGCTAGGTCCCAGGAGTGGAAAACCTGCCAAGAAACCTTCTGGGGCCTCTTTATAACTCCATGTTGAATTTACAGTTCTGCAGCTGCCACGTGCAGGTGACTTCAGACAGGGATGAAACACTGTGCAAGAGCTTCTGCAGACCAGAGCATGCTTAGCTTGCTGCAAGCAGTTGTATATCCTTAGTACTTTGCATGCTTTAAAAGACGACCTAGACTGCAACCTGCACACCCAGCTGTCCAACTGGACATTTCCCTCCATAAATAATGCTTTTTATCCTATCCAAACACAAACTTGAAGAGAATACTCTCAGTTTCTGCTCAAACATCTAACCTTTTAAAAGCACACCCTGTTTTACTTACAGGAAAGGGTCACAGAGGTAATTGCTGTAAGAAAAGATCATGGGTCTAAAGGAAGGTTTTTTTCACTTGAAATAAGGGAAAAAGTTGGCTGTGGTAGGAATCGAAGAGTGTACATTTGATTTCATCTCAGATTCACACAAAATATTATGTATATGAAAAACACCTTCCAACATTTACATTGTCTAGGAGCTGGTGCTGCCTGGGAGGGGGGGACTGGCAGTCTCCTGTGCTGTAAAAAGCAGTATTTATTGTCAGAGAGGCCCAGAGCTTTGTCACATTTTCTTCAGCACCTTCAGACGTTAGTGTACATCCCTGGTGGCAACAGGCACACAAGGTAAAGCCAGTGTCCAGCACAACAAGACATGACCCCAGTGCGAGGATTTTGAACTTGAAAATACCTGGTGTTCATCAGTGAAGCTTGATTGTGAAACAGCTTTTGACTAAAGAAAGTCTGAAGGCAAACCTGGGTGTACTGACAAGCCAAAGCCCAAGGTTATAGCAAATTAAAAAAAATCTTAAGAAAAATGAATGCTCAGGTTGTGGGCACTGACTGAAGTAAGACATTGCTTTTGACGTCAATGATTTTCACTTACACTCTCCAGGAGATGCAATTTAGTTTCAGGATAATCTAATATTTTCCTCAGTAAATTGGAGAATAAAGGAAATTAATAGTGGCTGATGTTATTAAGCAAAAATCCTATCAAGAGTAGACTGCACTCACTGCTGCAAAGCTCTTCCTGCTACTGGGTTACATTGCTGAGTAGCAGCAAGGTAAAGATAGACCTAGACAATCCCATAGCAGCTCCCTGGTTGGGCCAGATGATCTTTTGAGGTCCCTTCCCAATCCAGGCTATTCTACAACTCTTCAATTCTTAATCCCACCATGAATCTGGAGCCAAAAAAGTTCCCACCTAGAACAAGGCACTGGCAGCAGCCTGCACGCTGCCATGTGCAACCTCTTTGGGTTTACTCCATCAGAGACCTTTTCTCTCATTGACTGCACATTCACATTCGAGTTAAATCAAATCTAAGACACCAAGAACACGAACACCACCACAGACAAACACAACCACAGCGAGGAACAGCAATAGAGTTTGGTACTCAACTGTGAGCCATTTGCCCAGGCTCCTGCTGAGTTTGAGACATCTGGGCACCACAGGGCAGGGAGAACAGGGAATGGATATGTTAGATCTTCTTTTCTCCCTGGGCTGGCACCACATAAGTGGCTGCTGAGGTCCCAGCTCAGAGCCCACCAGGTGACTTCCACCTCCTGATGGGATCAGGTCCAAGCAATACACAACCCCCATGCAAGCAGGAGACCCAAGAACATGGCCATGATGAAAGGGAGCAGCAAGCAGGTGGGGCTGCTCTGCATGAGGGCTGGGAGCCCCTCAGCCTGTACTCAGCACAGCTGAGACTGCTTGGAAACAAGCTGGGGGGTTGTGCTTTGAGCATCACCACACTGACTGCAAGGCCACCAAGAACCAGGCAGTGAAGTCCTACCTGCAAGAGCAAGATTTTACATACAGGTTCCTAACTTGCAGGTTCCAGAACTGCTCACTGCTGTGCTGCTGGCACCACAAAGGGGGCTTTGGGGGTCTGCTATGGGGAGTTACCACCCAAAGGAAAAGCAAACAGCTGCCACCTTCATTTAAGTCCAAACACACTTCACCTGCTGCAGCTTGGTCTTCAGTAAAACCAGACTCCCTTAAACACCAAAATATCCACTTCAGTCCAAGCCCAGCTGGCCAGCTCATGGCCTTCTCCACAGCCCCAGCACAGAGCAAACCCACAGCCACCATAGAATCATTCTGGTTGGAAGGGACCTCCAGGGTCATCAAGTCCAACCTTTATCCCATCATATTCCTAACCATCAGACCACTACCTCCAGCCAGCCAGTCCCAGCAAGATGTCATTCCTTTGAGACACCCAGTCTCATTTCTTTTAACAGCCTAGAAAAAGAAGCCTTGCCCCACCTTAGTGTTGTAATTTCCTTTGGAATTATTAAATGAGGACACATTTTCACTCCACTAAAGTTATCAGAAGGAGAATCCCATCATGAAGCAAGCAGCCAGTCCCAGGGCTGCTGCATGTTGGGCTCATCTGATTAACAATTTGAGATCCTACATTAAAAAAAAAAGCACTAAGTATAACATTCCTAGGTGCCTGTCTTTAATTCCAGAGAAAGAGAGCTGTGATGCCCAAACACCATTTAATCTGGCACTAAAATCATCAACACACAATGCCAACACCAGCAAGAAGTGAGTCCTGGGGTAGCTCAGCCTCCTCTCATTGTATCTAACCACTCATTCTTCCCTGGTGCACGAACACACTGGGAAAGCTCAAACACAGGAGAAAAAGCAGTAGAAACATCAACCAGAAGAAAAAAATAAATAAATTACTAAATGCACAAAGCACAAGCCAGCACTTACCTGCTCCATCCAAGAAGAGCTGCAGGACAGGACCACCCTCAGAGCACCACAGCTCCCCACCCACTCCTCTGCTGGGAGCCCCACACCCAGGTTATATGGGTTCCTGGATGAGAACTGGAAACACCTGGGGCCTTCAAGCCCAGTTCTGATGGAATCATGGGACAATGCCCTGATGCTGCTGTGGGGCAGCTCCTTGGGTGAGCACCCATGGGGGCTGCTCAGCCCCACCGGGCGTCCTGCCCAGCACCCTCCTGTCACCGGGACCTCCCGTGGCGTTCCTGACACATCCAGTTTGCTGGTGAATAGCTCAAAATATTTTATTGGTCTTGAATACACCCACTTCAAGAGTGTTTTTGTTCTACATTTCCTCTCAGTGCCCCTTCCCTCTCCAGGGTGCAAATCCAGGCAGAGGCAGGCGGCTGCGTCCCCTCTCGCCGCAGCACCACACCCCGTGATGCACCAGAGAAGTTGAGTGCTGCTTAACCATCTCCCAAGCCATAGCCAAACCTCTGCTTCTGTTCCTTAAATGTCTCAATTTGCATAAACTTGTCCGCCAACAATTAAAGTTAATGAAGATAATTTATCACATGAAAGTAAAGCATCTTATCAGCAGGTATCAGCCTGTAAAGCAAACAAAAAATTAGTTGTAGGGAAATAGTTGGGGCCTTATTGCCCCGTTAGACATGAAGTGACAAAAAATAATGTCTTTATGATACTTTCTGTTCAGCCTGGGTGCTATGTTTTCAGAGTAATTAACTGCAATTAGCTAATCAACCTCTGCAGTAACTTCATTTGCGACTCTGCACTGTAGTATTGACTCAGTTACACTCTGGCCGCCTGCCCGCATAGAAACTGGGATTCAAAAGTTCTGATAACAGCCCAAAGTTCATCCCTGTGAGCGGGAATGGGATGTTGGAAAGGGCTTTGATTGCCCCGAAAGCTGGAAAAGAAAGAGCAAAATACTGTGATGTGTCTGAGGGGTTGGGCTGTGCTGTGTCCTGGTGTCCTTCCGATGCTCCTGGTGTCCTTGTGATGCTCCTGTCCCCACCACAGCCCCAGCACAGTGTCAGAGCACCACCTCCTCTTTTGGGTGCTGGATCCAGTCAGTTCCTATTGCACCCCAATATATGGAATCTCTGCAACGTTGCTGAGAGCTCCATGTGCAAAATGTGCTCCCTGTG
Source organism: Aegotheles bennettii (assembly GCA_013398125.1). Classification (NCBI taxonomy): domain Eukaryota; kingdom Metazoa; phylum Chordata; class Aves; order Caprimulgiformes; family Aegothelidae; genus Aegotheles; species Aegotheles bennettii. The sequence goes on along the minus strand of VZRW01006042.1, from coordinate 288,120 downwards.
TGTGAAGGGACTGTAAAAATAATGCATTTCTATGAAAACATAGCCTCGTAATCAGTCCCAGTTCCACTCACAGAGACCAACACCACACGTGTGCAGAGTCACCCGCTGCTCTGGACTGAACAGTGACACCTTGTTTAATCAGATCATGATCACAATAATAACAGAGACCCTATTTAATTCTGCATTTGTGAGATTAGTTACACACTAGCATTCAGAAAGGCATCAGCCCGCCAGGGTAAACCAGCTCAGTGCTGCAGGAGAACTGCCAAAAGGCAGCCAGGAACAGTCATTTTTAAAATTAACTTAAAACCATTGTGGAGTGCTATGGGAAAAGGCAAATCATTAAATGCTCATATCAATATTCCCAGCAGCGGGGGTGCTGTCAGGCACTGCACACCAGTGTTCACACCAGGACATAGGGGACATCCCCCGAGGAGTCTCCTGGGCTGGGTCTGGTGGGTGGGAATAGACCATTCCCTGAGAAAGGCACATCCCTGCCTCCAGCTCTGCAAGTGAGACCCCACACACACCCCATCCAGTCCAACCCCCACCTCCATCCCCACTCACCCACAGCACCCAGCGCCACATCCAGACGCCTCTTGAACACCTCCAGGGACGGGGACTCCACCACCTCCCTGGGCAACCCATTACCACCCCCAATCACCCTCCCAGGGAAGGAATTGTCCCTCATGGCCAACCTGAATCTCCCCTGCTGCAATTTCAGGCCATTCCCTCTCGTCCTTTCCCTGTGGGCACGGCAGAAGAGACCGACCCCCCCTCACCCCAACCTCCTCTCAGGGAGCTGTAGAGAGCCATGAGGTCCCCCTGAGCCTCCTCTGCTCCAGGCTGAACACCCCCAGCTCCCTCAGTCGTCCCCCATAAGAAATATTTTCCAGTCCCTTCCCCAGCTCTGTTCCCTTCTCTGCACACCCCTCAGCCCCTCGATGGCTTTTCTGGAGTGAGGGGCCCAGAACTGCCCCCAGCACTCCTGTAACTGCATGATCTCTGTCTGTGCCCACCTGGGGACAACCAGCCCATGGCTGGGGGTGATGGGCCATGGGGCTCTGCTGGAGGTGAAGCTGCACAGCCTGGCGTGGGCAGAGCTCGGGGGGGTGGCAGATGGGGGCTGCACGGACCAGCAGAGCCTTCAGAGGAGCTGGGAGATGCTCAGGTTCACTTCAGCACAATCTTCACATCACAGGTGGGCACAAACACTACTTCCTTCCAAAGCCCTCGTGTTCAACAAATGGGTTGGTGAGGCACTTGAGGCCATGGTCTGATGGTCTAATGGTTAGGAATATGATGGGATAAAGGTTGGACTGGATGACCCTGCAGGTCCCTTCCAACCAGAATGATTCTGTGATTCTATGATTCTACTTTCCCTGCAGTTTGATCTCCTGGTTTAGCCGTACCTCCCAGTGAACACCAGTTACAGGCAGGTTACTGACACAACTTCCCATCTTTGCTAGGGCTTATGGTTTCCCATCAGCTGTTTTGAATGATAACTGTGAAATGCACACACCACCCCCATTCCCCATTTAATGTAAACACAGACAACATTAAAGTCCCAGGTTTTATTCTCAAAGACAGCTTGTGGTTCAATCTATTGAGAGGCACAGTTGGTTTGTTTACTTTTCAACTGGGGTCACCACCTTCTCTGCTGTTGTTTCAAGGTTGACAGTGATTTAAACTCGGTGTATTTTTACAACCTGCGCCTAATCCGGGGTATAAATCATTCTGAAGGACATTTATTTCTGCATGCCATCTCGCAGGAGGATGCTATTAGAGCCACGCTCAGTACAATGTGCAATTCAAAAATGTGTTGCTGATGACTTGGACAAGCATTACATTTTCATTAGCTACAGAGAGAGGCAGCGGCGGGAAGGGACCCCAGCCAGCTCATCCAAGGGGATGATAATTGCTTTCCCCTCATTTAAGAGCATGTCACTGGTTTTTCTTCATTAATAAAAGGACATCTGCATTTTAACTGCACCCCATTTTTTAAGCAGAGACCAAGGAGGTTGGGCTCACTGGACACGTATGTAGCAAACACAGAGATACTGCTCTGCTTCCCACCATCACCTTGTCCTCTCCCTGCGATTCCAGAGCCCGTCTCAGCAACACAGGAGCTTGGGTTTTCCAAAGCAACAACTGCTTTGGGCTCACCACCAGCACAGCATCCCCCGTGCTGCAGGTGGGTCCCATGGCACTGAGTTACACCCCATGGGGGTGCCACCCCCCAGAGGGCTGGACTGGCCCCAGGAGGAAACCTCCAGTGCAGGTGGGCTTGGGGACTCAGGGCTCCCCACCACGGGTGGGCGGAGGGGGAGAGTGGGAAGAGAGCATCAGAAATACCCCAAAGAGGAGTGAGAATTCGTTTCACACATCATCACCATCCTGCACCAACACAAACGTGCCCATCGCTGCTGCCCTCCTCCCAGCACCTCCAAGGCAAGGGCCAGTCCAGGGAAAATAAAAACCACCCTGCAGCTCTGCCCCCAACCCAGCTCAGCCTTTTGGGCAGCTCCCACCTGCTGCCTTGTCCCGTTTGGAGAGCACAGGTTTGCTCAGGAGCTTCAGCTACGAACCACAGGGCCAAACGGTGCCATGGCTGCAGGCAGGACTGGAAAGCAGAGGGCTTGGCATCTCCACAGCCTTGTTCTCCTCACCTTTCAACACTGAAAAACACCAGGCTCGAGGGATTCTAATGATGAGCACTTGTTGCACCAACCCCAGCTTCGGTGTTATCAGGGTAATTTTGTCATCATCTTTTATATCTTAGCGGAGCTCTGCTGCAGAGACTTTCTCCAGGGAATAATAAAAATAATAGTAATAGCACTGAGGAAAGCAAAAGCCAGTAATTTTAGTTAATTAGCAGGCTGCTGCTGCATTTGCCAGCCATATCACAGCCCTCGCTCTGCAGCCCCCCCACACAGAGGCCAAGGCTTCGTGTGATGCCCGACAGATCCCTCTTGACATGCCTGGATCCATGAAATGGAACACCAGTGGAAGGATTTCTGATATTATTTTTAAAAGCACAAAGCAAGAGTTCCTTGTACAAATCCCATTAATAACTGCTTTGAAACTACAGCCCGCAAAGCCCTTTAAATCCAGAAAGATATATTTAAGGCAAAAACTCAAACTATTTGAACTTTGCAGTGTCTCAGAGGCCACTGTAATTGAAAAGCAAACAGAGCATTTCTAATCCAGCCCCAATGAGAGAAGAGGGAGCAAAAAGGAGGCGAATTTAGAAGAAGGAGAATAAATAGCAGAAAGGCACCCAGAGTGATGGAGCCAGGAGAGCGGAGCTGCAGGATGGGCTTTGCAGCCATGGAGGCACCAGCACAAGCTCAGGGTCAGGTCACTGCCACCTGAGCAGAGTTCAGAGGCTGCTGGGCAACGGTTCTCCCGACTGCCAAAGGTCTCAGTGGGTTCCTGCCCTGGGAAGCAGCCTTCTCACCAGACAGGGGCGGCACACACTGTCCCTGCTGACTGCTGGCCAACCTGGCCACCAGAGAGCCCCAACCTAACCCTGGCCTGTGAGAGCAGGAGATGACCTGCACCACAACTGCCCCAGCACAGCTGACATCCCTGAGCATGGAGCCATGGTGGAGCATCACGAGATTGCCCAGAGAGGTGGTAGTGGCCCCATCCCTGGAAACATTCACAGTCAGGTTGGACGGGGCTCTGAGCACCCTGATCTGGTTGAAGATCCACTGCTCGGTGCAGGGCGTTGGACTGGATGGCCTTTGAAGGTCCCTTCCCACCCGAATCATTCTGTGATTCCATGGTCTCCTGCTGACCTGGACCCTCCTCAGGGTGCAGCTCCGTGGTGCAGCTTCTGAGTGCAGCATGTCCCTGAGGATCTGGCACATGGCTCTGGGGACCAAGGGGCCCTCATGCTTGGCTGGAGGCAGGACCAGAGCACACCCACCCTGCAGCCCCCCAACCCTCTGCAGAGGCAGGGAAGGCCTCATAGAATCACAGAATCATTCTGGTTGGAAGGGACCTCCAGGGTCATCAAGTCCAACCTTTATCCCATCATATTCCTAGCCATTAGACCATCATGTATGATGCACCTCCAGGTAGAAAAGAAGGAATATCCAAGCAGTGCCTTCATTTTTGCAGATCTTTTGTACACGTTGAAGCTCCTCAGCTCCTGTTGTTTGCTCTCCCTGCACATGGCACAGCTGGGAGAGGGGTCTGCAGGCTGCCCTTCCCAGAGCTGGAGGAACAGGGCTGCCTCCAACACACCTCAAACCTGGGCACTCTCCCTTTTTCACAGGTGATATGGATGAGCTGAATTCATTTATGTTATTTAGTTATGTTTTCCAGTGGAAAAACTATTCCCAAACTCCCCATGGTCAGTGGCAGTTCAGGCATACAAGGGTTCACAATGTTGTAAGGGTTTTTGTGGGAGCAGTGGTGGATCCTGCCCACACCACAGCTCCTCAGGAGCAGCCCTAAGAGTTCGCCTCCCCTGCGAGCCCACTTCTAGAAAGCTGCCTTTGGTGTGAAATTGCTGGGCTCAATAGAAATCCCCCTCCACTATAAATTGCCACTTACACCAGCAAAGCGTGGCTCTGAGATGCAAACTCAGAGGTTCTGGGAGAGCAGATCCAAAAAGCCTGTCCCATGTCAAGCCTTGGCATGAGCAGCTTCATTCCAGAGCCCACCCTGTGCTGTTGGGATCCGTGGGGTGAGGAATAACCTTCAGCAGCTTGGCACGTGCTCGGCTCCACGCATTGCCCCAGCCCAGAGCACTGATGAGCTCTTCACGCATTCCATTCACGAGCCATCATTATTTCAAGAGCTGATAGTGAAGCCATCCATCAAACCATTAATGCTGCTCTGCTCCCTAGTGAATCCTTGAAACCCACTTGCTCCACTCCATGTGTAATTTTCAGTAAGGACCACACTGAACTTGCACAGTGTTAAATGTGCTATGGAGACAGCTACAGCAAATGATCCTCTGGATACTCCTGGAAGTACTTGCTAGATATTCCCTGTCGTAAACTTCTTCTGAAACTCTCAAAACTTTGGAGAAAATCATTAGAACCCATACTTGGTTCATAGCTTCCAAAGCATATGTGTTTCCAGTTCCCAAGAAACGCCTCTTGAGCCTCCTGAATAATGACAGATGACGTGCTCTACCAAGTATTTATAATGAAATGCAAATGTCAGTGCATAAGAGAAAATAAAAATGGACAAAGGAATGAGAATTTCCCCATGTGTGACTTCCACGGCATTGCTCTGCCCCAGAGTGCATGGGATGTAAAGACTTGGGGCTACAGAAAGACACAGATCATCTGCTGACACTCTGGAAAGTCACTTTAGGTGCAAAGCAGAAATAAAATCAGCTACACAGCTTAAATTATTTATGAAAATAATTAGCACATGTTGTACGTCTGTGAAAGAGAGAGGGGGATGTAACTATTATACTAATTTGTTTCAATAATACTAATTACTGTGGTGCAATTAAACATACACCAGAAACACTGCACGGCAGCAGCCTGGTCTGGGGTTAAATACAATTAAAGCTAAGATAAAGCCTTTAAAAGATGCACAAACCAGCTGGTAACCAGCTGCCCTGTCCCCTCCCCTGAACCACTGCAGCCTGCTGGCAGCAGGAGCAGGGTGGCCCAGGGACCAACACAGGAGGGGAGCGTGGTCCAGGGCTGGGGGGCATTTAGAATCATCACAGAACGGTTGGGGTGGGAAGGGACCTCCAAAGGCCATCCAGTCCCACCCCCTGCAGCGAGCAGGGACATCTCCAACCACATCAGGTGCTCAGAGCCCCGTCCAACCTGACTGTGAATGTTTCCAGAGATGGGGCATCCACCACCTCCGTGGGCAACCTGGGCCAGTGTCTCATCAATCTCAGCATAAATAATTTCTTCCTAATGTCTGGTCTGAATCTCCCCTCTTTCAGTTTAAAACCATCATCCTTTGTCCTATCACTACAGACCCTGCTAAAAAGTCTGTCCCCATGTCCCCATTCCCATATAGCATCACATCTCATCTGCCACAGGGCCACAGCAGACCCAGGACGTGGCAGAAGAGGGTTTCTGGAGAACCAACACCCTCAGCAATTGGTGTCTTTGTCAAAAGCACAGTTCCCTTTTCTCCATCTGGGAACACGGGGATGAGCCACTTCTGTTTGAAGGGCTGGGAGATAACCAGCACGGCTTCCAACCCAGCAGCAGCAGGAGCTGGGGCTCACCAGGGACCTGCCCAGTCCACACGACTGCAGATCAGTACCTGTCAGCCAAAATGAAATGGGAGGGATGGAAATAAAGCAGGAGGCAGGGGTAGGCAGCTGGGGTCAGCCAGCATGGGGGGGGTGGAACCACAGCACTGAGGGTGGGGGACACAGCATAACAGAGAGCAGAGCTATGACGAGATCACTGGGGTTGGGAAAGGCAGATGGGAAGTGCTGGTCCTGAGAAATACAGGAAAGCCTTTCAGACATCACCTCTGACAGACACGGGTGCCTCTGTTTCTGTTTCCATGGTCTGACCCTGTGGGGTGAAGCACAACCACCAACCACAGCTCACCCTGCTCCTGCCCCACCACCAAACCTGCCAGCAAGGGCTGGAGCCTGGCACAGGGCTTGGGCACCCAGAGCATCACCAGAAGGATGCAAACGTGAGATTAACAACTCTGTTAATCTGTGTACAGGGATACAAATGAGAGGATTTATGCACCACAGGGAACTGCTTGAAAGAGTCCAGCGCAGAGCCACGAAGATGATGAAGGGAGTGGAACATCTCCCTTATGAGGAAAGGCTGAGGGAGCTGGGGCTCTTTAGCTTGGAGAAAAGGAGACTGAGGATTCTGTGATTCTGTGGATTCTGTGAAATGTCAACATGGCATAAAGGAACTCCAATAATTAGCAGTGAGAATCTAACCTAAGTACCCATTTTAGCTGACAGTCTCATCTTGCTCTCACATAACTGCCCAATGCCACTAACAAGTGGCACAGGAGGACGTGGTTCAGGGAGGGCTTCAGCAGGGATGTCCTCCACACCCCTCCGCCAGCCCCGTGCTGTGCTGCAGGTCATCACCCAGGTGCCTGAACATTTACCAACTAAACCCCATACATTTAGCCAGACTCAAAGGAAAAAAAGCTCCAAATGGCTGGGAGGGAACAGGATTTCAAACAAAAACTTCAGCTGCAAAGAACCAGAGCTGGAGAGGGAGGAGAGATGAAAGCTCCTACTCGAGCCCGCGCTCTCCACGAGGAATTCACTGCAGTTCCTCGAAGGAGCCATGGACGTTTGCAGTGCAGCCCATTTAAAACCAACCCACTTCAAAGCTTGTGTGTGAACCTCCAGGTTCTGAAGAAGGGGGGAAAAATCGAAAAGAACAACAAAATAAAGACAGGCTTCTTTATGGAAAGTGGTGATATGCTTTCCAGTATCCCTGTGCATTCCTCACTGTGCTGGAACATATGAAAAGGGCCACTTTGAGCCCAGGCTGCAGTCCAATTCAGAAGTGATGTTATTTGTTTTCCTTCTCATTCTTCTCTTCCCCGTCTCTCTCCTGTGGCTGTAACAGATGCAGAGAGTCCGTCGGACACGGATAGCACCAGATGGCATTCATTTATTGCAGAACTGTTTTCTTTGCTGGAAAGACTTTGCTGGTGTCCCTCACAACTTCAGTCGAGCTCCCTTCATTAAATCAGCTCTGTGCATTGAGATCTGGTCTCTGGACATAACGGCCCACCAGAAGGAGCTCTGAGCTTCAGAGGTTTGTTTTAACGATTAAACAGAGTCCTGGGGCTGGATCTGCGATGTGATCTCCAGCGGCGTTAGGCAGGGCTATGGTTGCTGCCAATCTGCCTCAGGTTCTACAGAAAACTTATTTTCCTTGGCAGAGGGAGATTCTCCATCACCCAAAAGGGGAAAAAAAAAAGTGCATTTGTCCACTGCCTTTTCCCGGGCAGCATCCACTGATGGTTCAACACTGCAGGGTCAACGCTGAGCTAGGGAAGGGCTCCAGCAGCCCAGTGGGGCTGTCACCCTCATCCAAGCATGTGTATGGGAAGCTCAGGGTCTTCACATCAAATAACACGACCAGCAAACTTCAGACAAGTGATACTGAAATGACAAGAGCAGGCAGTCCAAGAGTGTCAGAGGTGAAGCAGGGAGCAGTGCCTGAGCCTGGGAGGTGGTACCCTGCGCTGTCACAGGGGAGTTTTGCAGCTGAGGTTTCAGCCTCAGAGGACATTTATGGGTATTTTGAGGATACCAACAATGAGAAAGGAAATGAATGGTCTCATTGAACTAAACTGTGAATACCAAGGCAGATCAGTGCAGAGGAGCACAGTCATCCAGGTGAAGAACTGTAAGAAAAATGATCTGGAGTTTTGGCAGCAAAAAGCTGCTGATTAACTCTTCTTTCACCATAGTTCATCTCAGATAAATTTAATGTAAAAGAGGTTGCATTTTAATTGAGGTGAGGAAAGGGTACATTGCCATTTCTCATCAGCAAACATCTCCCTCCAATGTCTTCTTGGGCCCTTCCCACAGGTGGGGCAGGAACTGGCTGGGGGTTTCCTCACTGCAGCTTGTCAAGGACTCAGTCCAAACATTGATTTGGGTTCTGAAGAAGCTGGTGCCAACCAGCGGAAGCCTGGGACAGACACACATTTAGCAAGGCCCATGTTCTCCTAGCAGCACCAAAGGCATTGTCCATACCATAAAGCATCTCACCCCAACTGCTGCAGAAGTGCAGCCCTGCTCATCCTGGTAACAAGCTCTGCTGTTCCCGGGTTTGATGACTGGATCCAGCTTCTGGGAATACTTGCAGGGCTATGGCTTACATCATTGCTGAACAGGCTCCTCTTATTCTGTGCTGAAATATGCAATGCAGAAAAGCACACCAACTACCCCAAGTGTCCTCATTCTCTTACGGACCACACGAGTTTATGGAAGATGGTCAAACCAGGAAAATTAAATAGAACAGATTGCAGATGGCCGGCAGCAAGCCAGACGAGTGGAAATATCACCCTGAATTTCCCTGTGTCTCTTCTTCTCTAAGCCACTGTGGACATGAGGATACCAGGAGAGATGGAGGTGGGATGTGATGCAAACCCAAGTGACCCCAGGCTCTGCTGACCACCATGCACAAAGTTCTAACAGGTCCACTACTGAATCATCGCCCAGCGACTGTCCTGTAGTCATTCATTTCTAAACAGCCCTTAAAATCCCAGTGCAATTTGCTCAACAGCAATATCCAAAGTGTACATTTGACTCCAGAAGAGAACCCCCTGTGAGCCGGGAGCTCAGCACCGCAGCCAGCCCAAAGCAATTATCAGCTTCCCGAAATAGAAGCCAGGAAGGATGGTGCCAGCTGAGATACCAGAGACTCGGAGCTGAAGCCTACCAGACCCAAATTACTCATGGAGCATGTTGCAATCGCTTTGAAGCCAAATGAAAGATTCCCCCTGGCTTATAAAAATTCACTGAAATACACCCCTGCTAATTTGTTGGCAAAATACTGCAAACTTTACAAGTACCACAGGGCAAAAGTCAAACATTGCATACCATGTGATTTTTGTTAAGATATTAAATTTGCAAGAGAACAGCCTTTCCCATAACCTTAGAGATTAAAAAGATGGTGAATATTTTGCTATAATTGGTCTTATTCCTATTTGTATTGCATTTATGAATAATATTAATTCACACGCAATTTAAGGTGGAAAGAAAATTAAAAAGTTAAAAGAAGAAAATCAGCTGTTGATAAGTTTTGAGTGTCTAGGAAATTTTCTTGTTAGATCTCAAGTTATAAATCTTTTTTAGCTTTAAATAAAAGTAAACACATTTTTTTTTTAAAGATGGAAAACTAATTCTACATTGTCTCAGCACAAGAAGAGGTGATAATATCACTACCAAGTTCAGCTGGAGAGGTTGAGGTGCTGGCTGAGATGCACCAGCTCAGCCCTTCACAGGATGGTTGAGGTGGGCAGGTGACCCAGCAGACCCTCCCAGCACCAGCAGGGTCACCCACAGCAGGTTGCTAAGGACCATGTCTGGTTGAGTTTTGAGTATCTTTAAGGATGGAGGCTCCACAACCTCTCTGGGCAACCTGTGCCACTGTTTGACACAGGAAAATTGGGGTTTTATGTTCAATGGAATGTCTTGGTTTTTAAAATGCACCCATTGCCTCTTGTCCTGCCAGTGGGCACCAGTGAGAGAAGCCTGGCTCCATCTTCATCATTCCCTGCCACCAGGTATTTATTCACATGGATAAGACCTCCTTGGGTCTCCTCCAGGCTGAGCACTCTCAGCTCTTGCAGCCTCTCCCTGCAAGCAAGATGCTCCAGTCCCTTCACAACACTTACGGCTCAAAAAAAGGGTATTTATGGACAAAGCAGGTGCTTATAAGTAACACATTTCCAAATCATTCTTCCACCTCTCAGCAAAGATCTTTCAAAGACAGCCAACATCTGAATATAGTCCTGAGCATCATGTACATCCACACCCTAATCACTTCTTGACCGAGTATCTACCACGGGGTCCCTGCAGGGCTTATATAGAATCATGGAATCATTTGGGTTGGAAAAGAACTTCAACATCATCAAGTTAACTTAGCACTGCCAAGTCCACCACTAACACATGTCCCTGTGTGCAGGGTTATAGGTGTTCCCTCGGTAGCTGACTGGTGGGTTTATTGTCCTTTTGCAGCAGATCCACCAACACCTGCTGCTGGGGGAACTGCTACACCTCAGACAGTTAAACCTCCCAGTAAATGCCATGAAGCTTACAAATGAGGAGTCACCCCGTCAGTCTAGAGGAACACCAACAGAAACCTTGGCTGGGTTTGCCTGCTTCCTACATCTACTTAAGGGAAATCTCCTCTTGCTGTTGTATTCTACTGTGTAACATGAATTGTACTCAAAAGGGCATTTTGGAAAATAGACCCGACCAAGTCTAGAGAACTCAATTCTCTCTGTGCTCCTTTAAGCTGAATTAAATGAGACAAATGTGGTTTCGAAGTTCTCCAGCAATACAATTAACACCATTACAGCTCGGTAGTTTGCAATATTGACTTTGCAACTGCAATGGAATTGGCTTTCTCAGGACTAAGGGGAATTCCTGCATTTCTAACAGGAGACATTTAGCAGAGACATATGCTTTTTAGAGGTTCTCTCCCATTTGTAAATATTGCAAGGTGTTTATTCCGTGGGGCCATGCAGCTTTTGCCATAGCACAGCTGGTTTTCCTGGGATGTGCCCAGCAACGCTTCCCACGGACCCGCTGGGGACGTTCCCCAGCTTCCTCTCTGCCTGCTGCTTAAAAGTGCCAGGGAGTTTAATAATAGATAACAACTCATGTAGCATTAGCATGATTATATGCTCAAGCAAAAGACTCCCAAGTTAAAATGACCAGATACCTAAATTCAGAAGGGACCACTGTGATTTCCTCAGCTCCTCAGGCTGACTGTTCCCAGTGTCTGTTTTGTCTCCCTGTCACCCCAGGGCTTGCCTTCACCTCAGCAGCCGTTCTGTTTCCTCTGTCTGCCCTGCCACAAAACATAACCAGTCATGTTCCAGCTCCCTCACCTCAGCAGTAATGATTTTATAAAGCTGTTTGGAACTCTCTGTTGAGACCAAAGTCCTGGTGACTTCTCACACGTCCCTGTGCTGTCCCAATGCTGGTCTGATTTGCCACTTTCTCCCCCAGAACAGAGGCTGTGTCCCCAAGGCATGAGGCAGTGGGGTGCAGGAATGACCTCTTGCTGGGATGCTGAGGAACATCTTCAGACAAGGCGTTTCTCTTCCCACAGGTGTCAGATGCTGCTCCATCCTGAACATTGCATGTTCCTAAATACCTGCTGTACCTATACGTAATGCTGTACACATAATGGTGGCATCCATCACACCTGGTGTGAACCCATGCATGGACAGCCACATCCAGCTGCTTACAGGACAAAATTCAGGTGACCTATATGAGACTATCCCTGCATCCCAAAAATACTCTTTCCTCTCCAGTGATTAGGAAGGACCACAGGGATCCTATGGGATAAAGTCACTTTATGGTGAAATAGGAGAACTCTAGCTGATGGCAACACTGAGCCCCAAGGTGTGATTCACTTCACCCTCGAGCAGGTGTCTATGGGAATGGAGCTGCAGCTGCTGCAGGTGTAGTGTTGGTGGTCTCTGCCATGACCTTCCACCCCTGCTTCACACCATGAGCTGCCTGATAGCTTCATCAGTATTGTCCAACCTCATCCTCAGCTTTTTGCAATGCCAGTGGTTTCACTGAGTTACCTTGTTGTAAACAAAGGCATAACCATTACTTCAGTGTAGTGCTCCATTTAAAGTACTCAGGTACCTTTGATGGGTCCCACCAAGAAGACATCTCCTAAAGGGAGTGGGATTCCCAGGCACCCTGGAGCAAGGGCAGCTGCACACTCTGGGGTGTGAGCACATCCCTCACTCTCAGTGTCACAAATGAACATACTGGAGCAAGGGGGAGAACTGGAGCTGACCTCTTCTCAGAGGCTCAGGATCAAGATAATCAGTGAACTCATTAGCCCTTTCCTGAACACAGACATGTCTCCTATTAATTCTGTCTCTTGGTACAAACCAGAGGACCTTTTGGTCAAACAAAATGTCAGTGAGTTCAGGATATGTAACAGGAAAAGTTGCTTCATGCACCGCATGAAATCACAGGTCACAGCAGCCCTTTTGCCACCCCACCTATGAAGGACAGAGAACCAGCAAACCTTTTTCACCAATTTCAATAAAACTACTGCACGGAGATACTGGCGAAGCAATTCCCTGCATTTCTGCTGCGATACCATGGCCTGTATGAAGCTGTTGGTGCCTGTGTTTCAAATATTTATAGTTAAATATGGACCCAAAAGGTAAACGCTCATCCTATGCTCCTAATGATTCTCCTAGAGAGGTGAACACTTCCTTAAAGAGCTCCTGCATGGAGCTGTCGACACCGGGTAACGGCGTTTCACAGACTGCAATTAGGAGGGGAAGTGGAAAAAGGTGTCAAGAAAAGTAACGAATAGGGCAATTTATTTCTCCTGTTTCTAGCCCGGCCTCCCGTGCTCCCCTTTCGGCTCACATTTCTTCACGAGCAATCCCTTTTTGTGATGTGTCATTTTAACAACTGCTCACGCTTTGAAAGAACATATTCAGTGAAAAGTAAACCTGGGGGAAAACGCTGCTGCTTTTAAAGTGCTGCACTGGAAAATGTGTTACTTTTCTCATGAACTTCTAACTGATCTTGTTTTTCTTTCCTGGGCTGTGAGAGTTGTTTTCCCTTTATCAGTGATAGAGACATCCCCTGCCCACCAAATTATCTCTTTGTTATTAAATAACTCGTTAAGGACTCAGGTGATTCCTGATGTGCAAGGTTTCTCCATGGGGAACTGAATTCAGTCGCCCATTCATTCATGTCACTGGGATGCAGAACTGGACCGGCCTGAATGAGGTTTTGAGGCTAAAGGAGGAGAATTCTGCTGTCTATCATAAACTGTGCATTAAAGCTTCGGCAGCTACCACATTTGCTGGAGAAGCACCTACGTGTGCTTCAGACCTTGCAGTTGGACAATGCAAGGGCACTTGTGCCACCCCACACTTCACGAGACTGTAGAAATGTACATTTGGTACTCGGAGATGAGAGCTTTTAGATATTGAAGCTTTCCATCAATTTAATATCTCAAGAGTTTTTATCAGGTATTCAGTTGCAAATCCCACAGTGGGAAAAAGGAGTATTATCACACCCAACTTCAGCATGCAATGCCACACCGCCAGCTGGAAACATTACTGATTACTTAATCTTTCGCTCAGTAAAACTACAGAAAGCTGCACCACAGTAGGTCGGATGATTCAAATTACATGTTAAAAAATGCTGTTCTCTTAGGCAATTGAAGGCACTGGAGTGTAAAACACGACCGTGTTTGTTTGAACCGGCTGAGAGGGAATTCTGGGAGTCTCCATTATGGCACATCTCTCGGGCAGGGCTGCTGTCTGCCCCAGCCCGCTCCCACGCTTCGTCTTCCACGAGCTCCAGCTCCTGACAACTCACAACAACTCTCACAGATCGGTTCTTTAAATTTTCATGCATGAAGTAACATAGCTCTAAAGCATTTATTTCTCACCTGCCAGTTAGGCTACATTACATACAACTGCAATTATAGTTTTGGGTTGAGATGCCGACACATTAACATTTGTTATTTCCCATTACCGGGGTAAGCGCTTGGACCCTGTGGTGCCAGTGCCTGCACCATGACTGCACTGATGTTCTTCAGTGCTCTGACAAATTAAACAACCTTGAAGTTTCCTCCTTTTGACCACGAATGCCATAAATCTTATATTATACTCTTGAAAATGAAAGACAAATACCATGATGCCTTGTTTCTTTCATACTCAGTGCATCACCTATGCTAAGGGGGTTGAAAATTGACTTGTGCATCCCAGTTATGTGGAGTAGACCCCTTGGAAGCTATTTTATGAACACAGAGGTTCTTATATGTGAACTCTTTCTAATTCTTATAGATCAAGTGAAGCAAGTTCTACTAAACATCATAATTCATCTGTTTTGCTGTCATCCATTCAAAAATTTTAGACAATTTTCCAAGTCCTCAGTGGCCCAAGATTGCTGAATTCATTGCAAAGCAGAAAAATGGAAAAGCTCAATTCACTGGAAGATCTTGCACCCTGTGGTGCCACATGCTGCAAGCCAGTCCCAGCTCCACCTTCCTCCTGCCTCCATTGATCCAAGGGCTGGAGGTTCATGCACCATCAGCAGCCTAATGGGAAGACGAGGTTTGGGGGAAATGTATGTATGGAAGTGAAGGAATGAAGAAAGGGATAGAAATCAAAAGGAAAGTTGCAGGGGCCATGGTTGGTAGTCTGGAAGGGAGGTTGGAAGGGACCTCCAGGGTCATCAAGTCCAACCTTTATCCCATCATATTCCTAACCATTAGACCATTAGACCATGGTCTCAAGTGCCTCATCAACCCGTTTTTTGAACACCCTCAAGGAAATAACCCCCATGCAACAACAACCCCCACGCAACATGTGTTTCAGAGGACTTTCCAGTCCCTGCAGCCAACTATAACTTCATTAGGAGCACGGTCACCCCTCAGCACCGGCAGCAACGTGCGCCGGGATGAAACAGTGGAGCGTTATCTCTGAGTGCAGACAACACAAAGCACCTGATAAGAGTAAAGAATTTGTTTACTTCTAATGGATTTCTGCCACTGGAAAGAGAAATAAATGTCCTGTCAATTTTTAATATATATATATACCTCCATTATCGATGGTATTAATCTGAGGAAGCAAAAGCTGTCTAATAAGAAGCTATAAAATGCATTTAAACTTCACAACATACTCAATGACAAAGAGGTGCATGGATATTCACAGGCCACGTGCCAGCTTCAAGGGTTTCACAATCAATTCTGTTATTTTGAAATATTATTTGAGAACATTTCTTCTCTATTTGGATCAAAAAACCCAAAAAATCAGGTATTGCAATACCATCACATACTGTAAATACAGTAGCTGGGTCAAAACCAGAAGGTTACAGACTTCATGAAGCTTTAACCTTGGTAAAGCAGACACTGGGACTCCTCTCCGAGCGATATTCAGCAAGATCATCACTCCTTATCAATTCCAAAAGCATCCAAATCAGCAGCAAGACACCTTTAAAGGTAAATCTTTGCCAATTATCTGAAATGAGAGTTACCTGCAGAGTGACTTGACAGGTGCTAATCTGCCACACAGAGACCTATAAGAATCTGTAACATGAAAACCTATCGTCTCCAAAATTGTTTTGCTAACCCAGGGAAGAAATGGCTACATGGGTACAGGAGAAGGGACCCCAACTAAAAGCCAGAACAGAAGGGCAGGTAAAGGTTCAGAGAAGCCCATTTTTTCATGTTGTGCTTTACTCCCTTGGCTCACTGGACAAGTGAAAAACAAAAGAGAAAATTGGAAAAAAAAGAGAAGCAAAAAGGTGCCCCAGCAGCAGAGCCCCTGGCACAGCTGTGCACCACATCTGGCAGGGCAGAGCACAGCTGGGGGAGCACACACAGCACCCCTGGGTGCTGCCCCTCTGCTGGGATGTGCCTGCACAGGGCAGCTGCACCCAAACACACTTCGGAGGTGCTTTTCTGCTCTCTGGCATTCCCTGCTCCCTCTGCCCCATACCACCCCAGCAGGTCTGATCTGCTGTTGATGTTCTGCCCCTGTTCATAGACTCTTTGAGGGGATGAGGCTCACATTCTTGTGTAGCTGACCCCAGCTTTTGACTCATTCTTACAGAACACAGAGGCAATGGGAGGATCAAAGGTATGAAGTCCACATGCTTTTGGTGAACATCAGTGACTGAAGAATAAAGACCTCAAAAGTGGTGCCCAGATGGAGGCAAAGGCAGGAGAAACTCACTAACTGTATTGGCAGCTGCCAAAAGGTCAATTAGCACAATACAGGCCAGCTAATCAGTACCTGGGCTCTGGAGCTTGCAGAGGGACGTGGGGTCCCAGCAGCAAGGGGATGTTGGGGAGCAAAGCATCAGTAGGTGGCCAGGTACCATGTTCTGCAGAACTTGTTGCCATCATTGGACACTTTCCCAACATCAGACACTTTCAAGATTCAGCTGGACAGGGTGCTGGGCCATCTTGTCTAGTCCATGCTTTTGCAAATAAATGTTGGACCAGATGGTCTTGAGGTCCCTTCCAACCTGGTACTCACCAATTCTATGATAGTTTCCTTTTCACGCTCTGCCACTCCCTATCCAGATGTCTGCAGGATGCACACCACCATTGCACCAGGATTATTCTCTTTTTTAAAATATTATCACCATATCAATTCAATCGTATCACCCCACGCCAGGGGTCAGTCAAACTTTGCCAAAAGAATAATTTATATGAACTTTAAACATTTTCCAAAAGAGAAAATCTGGGGAGGAGGAAGAGGGGACCCAGCACAGTGGACATCTGCAGGCAGGTCCTGGCTGTGGTGGGTCTCTGGAGGGTGCTGACTCGGGAATCACATGTGGTCCCACTTGTTCTGTCTTCCAGAGCCTTTCCTAGGGACAACTCAACATTTTAGAGCTTCCATCCCTGCTCATGACACCTTCAATGGCAACTGTCACATCAAGGGATTCTACTTAAAATTCAGGCTTAGTACTTGAGTCATGTTGAGAAAACCTCAGGGTGCCTGTAGGATTTAAATTTGGGAAAACTGTCAACGTCAGCCCGTCAAACTCCTCAACGAAACCAGTCTACCTCAAATGGCAAACAAATTGCTTTATCTCCTTTGTCAGGGGCTTGCTGCGTGTAATTTAACATGACAAAGCACAGCCCTGGACTCGGAGCATAATAAAACCAGATGGAGCAGTTTCTCATTCTTGTGACCTTTGTGTTCCTAGACTTGCATCAGGCAGTAAATGAGCTGCACGGAGTGACTCGTGCTCCCCACACACACCTGCTCACTGCTGAAACACACACAGCCCTTCCTGCCACGCTGTTCCCTTCAATGTCCCTCCCCGACATCACACAGATGTGACTTGATGCTGAGGGTGCTCTGTAAACTGTGCTAATGGAACCTCAAGGCAACCTTGAACAACAAAAAGCAACCTTGAACATCAAGCTGACAAATCAAACGTCAGCTTTAGCTGTTACAATGGCGAAGGAAGCTCTGAACATGTGAGCAGGGTGACCCCAAGCACGGCCCCTGCTCTCTTTGTCTAAACTCCCGGTTGGCAAAGCAGCTGATGTGGGAAAGGGATGGGTATGAGCAGAGATGGTGGAATAGATGTGAACGTGATAATCCATGATAGAGGATGAAAATTCTACTTCTTGAGGGAGATTTGCCATTTGTGACCACCTGCCACAAACCTGGCCTTTCCTTTGCACAACCTGATGATCCAGCACGTGCTTGGGATCAGGGAAAACATCTAATGACAACCCTAAGAGCGTTATCTTCTGACTGTGCCACTTGGACTGAAAAGCCACTTCCAACCCCAAAGCATTGTGCCATTTTGGGCATGGAGGGGAATCCTCTGACAGTCTTAGAGAATTCTCAAAGCCCATTTCCATTTACAGGCCATGCACCTCCTGAGAGGACACCCTTCCAAACCTCCTCCCAGCGAGCTGTAGCTCAGTGCTACCCATCTGCATGGGCTGCACTGAAGCTCTACAATACCTTCTCACATCCATCCAAATGGGCAGCTCTCATTTGAAATTTTTAAATGGATCCACTTAGGACACAAAACTTTTTCTATCTCCTTACTCATTAGCTGTGGAAGAACTGATCTTTGTCTTGGCTCATTTGGCTCCTCTGTGTGTGATCTGTATGAGCTGGAGAGACCATGGCTCCAGTTACCCAGTCCAATTACTGCAGCCCAATTACCACATTGTATTCCTCTCCTCCTTGTCATGGACCTCACCACCTCCTCATGCAAGATAAAAGACACCCTTTAAGCCTCAGAACAAATTAGTTTGCATATTAATATTGCCACAGGCTGCCCAGATCCCTCTGCCTTTGTACATTTACACGGAGGTTTCTGACACAGGTGAAAGCAAAGCACTGCTGAGTGTACAGCCAGGGTGTGAGTGAGAACAGAGCTACACTGCCACACTTCACACTTGGTACAGGTTGCAGCCTGGGTTGCTGTGAATAACCAACATACAGCACTGTGGGGGGAAAACCAACACTGTTTTGTTTGGGACTGTCAGAACAGTATCAAGACCAAACACCCAGGACACGTTACTGCCACCAAATCCCACCGAGCAAACACAGCCTGCTTAACCTCCAGGGACCAAGTCATCAGCACAACACAGCAATCACCACAGGAGCCCTGTACCAGTAAAGAAGCAGGATGAAGAACTGTCGGCTCTAGGAATAACACTGGGAGATGAGAACCCTCACCTCCGATCCTTGGAGGAGGAAAGTCCTTCTTTGAGAGCCCACCGAGAGGAGTTTCCTTGGGTGTATCCACCTTACACAAAACACCGTAAAGGGAACTACACAATGCTCTCCAAACCAATGATGAAGGAACCCAACACCTGGTGTCCCCTTTAGTCTATCCCACTCTGCTCCAGTGTCCCTTTCTTAGGCACCAAAGCACTGAAGCTGCCTTAGTGCAGCACAGAGCGCCCTGGAGTTCTTCACTGAGTGCTTCAGGACGGGTCCCCAGGTACAGCTCAGTATGTGGCCATCTCACAAGGCTGTGACAATCAGAACCCTGTGGGATGACTTACCATGCAATGGATAATCCCACGAGGACAGGGATGGGAACTCTGCTTTATTTTGAAGTTTTTGGTTGATGGATCAGCCACCAGAGAAAAGATTTAAAAGGCACAGACCTTCTTTGGGTTGCTGTTAAAGATTTAAAGTTATTGCAACAACTTTTGTAAAGAACCTATGAGACACAGAATTCATTTTGGACCTGTAAAACTACAAATTGCCTGATTAGCATTTGTTGATTACAATATAACATGATTACAGCTTCTATACAACACCAGGACATATTCCAGGGAACAGTGGGAGCCCATAAACGCACACTCGTTAGTCAGGGTGGAAATCCCATGGCAATAAAAGCTCTGCCACCAGGGCCTGATCCAAAGCTTACAGGAACCAAAGGAGATGATGGTTTTGCTTTCTGTGAGCTCGGGACAAGGCTTCCATTCCCTTACAACATCAGCATGTAAATCATGTGCATTGCACGCTGTTCTTTGTAAGTGGTTTTGTTCATTTAGAGCTCTGACACCAACAGCGTAACAATATTCATTAGGAAGAAAATGAATGATTTTCCAGGACGGGCATTTCAATGAATTCTAAATTTTCAAAACAACATCTCTTGGTCTGTAAGAATTGCAGTAGTAAATCGATTTGCCTTGATTCTGGGTATCCATTTATTTGGTTTCTTCTAACAAGATGAACACCCAGTATTTGTCAGTTTATTTACACCACTTTTCACAGAGGTCTAAACAGAGGCCGAAGGCACACTCTGTGCATGGGAAAGCTACATGAGCCTGCATGGGCATTCGGTGAGGCTGGAGCGGTTCGAGGAGGGCAGGGAATTCACACCTGCTAGGTACAATGTCAGGAGGACTTGTGCATGTGAATTTTTGGGTCCCTTTGAAGCACCACCCCGCATTGACTGAGGGGATGCCACTGGCAATGTTAACAACTTGCTGACAGCAACACATTAGGAACCTCTCTGACTGTACACTATGCCCGAAATGCACTGCGTGGTGACAAGAAGAAAGTGCTTCTCACTCAAGCAAAGATAATACTTGGACAGCCAAGGAGAAATGGGAGGACTGCCTGCTGCTCGTGTTTGCATCCCGTCTGTGCGGTGGGGAGACACACACATCCCCCCCACCACTGCCCCTCTCTGCTCTACACCAGACGTGGCTACATGAGCTAACGAGGCCAACTCCAGCCCTGATACAGCTCTGCTCACTGCAGGAGGATCTCACCGAGGCTGGTCCTGGCCCATTAGTGCCTTTAATATTTCTCAGTCCCCTATTTCTTCTTTCCCTAAGCTCTGCTCTGAGTACAAGTCAAAGCCTGCAACTGTGTTTTGTTCTACACTTACCATGGCCATGATACAGAGTGACCTGGGCTCTGCTGAAAACATGAACACAAGAAACTGAGTAAAATCCATACTTTTCTAGATCTACTGTTGCAGTTTTACTCAGACTGGGCTTAGTCCCCATCCCTGGAAACATTCCAGGCCAGGTTGGACCGGGCTCTGAGTAACCTGAACTGGTTGAAGATGTCCCTGCTCCTGCAGGGGGGTTGGACTGGATGTGACCTTTAAAGGCACCTTCCCACTTAAACAATTCCGTGATTTTATTTTATTTTATTCTCAGTGATTTAATTCAGAGCTGAATCACAGAATCTCAGACTGGTTTGGGTGGGAACGGACTTTAAAGCTCATACAGTGCCACCCCCTGCCATGGGCAGGGACACCTCCCACCATACCAGGGTGCTCCAAGCCCCATCCAACCTGGCCTTCAACACTGCCAGGGAGGGGCAGCCACAGCTTCTCTGGGCACCCTGGGCCAGGCTCTCACACCCTCACAATATTACAGTCACTGCACCGTTCTGGGGAGAAAGAGAGATAAAAAAACCATTTTACATACAACAGTTGGAAGACATTACATTACATCAAGCATCTACTCTCAGCAGTTTCTTATTGACAATGCTCTCAGGTTGTTAAAAGCAAAGAAGGTTCCCAGACGCTTCCAAATAACAGTTGGCTACTGAAAAATATTTTCTGGAACATCCACCAACAGGCAGAAGGTTCTGCTGCTGGGAACGGGCACAACTGGGGATGTTACACTGAGGCTTAGAAAGGCTGGGCCTCTATTTTGAGGGTTTTTTAAGTAAAGGCTAGTTTGTGCCTGGAGCACTAAACTATAAAGCAGTATTTTGGCAGTGGGTTGTGCAGGATCTCCGAAAGGAAAAAGGAATTAGGATCAAGTCATACTGTGAGCAGAGAACACTGATATCCAAGGGTAAGAGCCCAACGCATACTTTCCCATAAGTCAATGTTTGATCCTTATCCTTCTCCTCCTTGTCAACTTTGGCTGAAATATGCAGAAGATTCAACATTTATTAGCTGGGAACAAAAGGTGTTTTCACAGACATCCCATTTCCTTAGAGAGCTGGGCTGAAAGCCACAGAAAATGAAGCACGGAGCCTCAGCTACTCCTGTGCTAGACCCCCCATGACAGGCTGTTAGAAATGCTTTGTACTTGTAATATAATATTAAAATCAATTTAAAAACTCCTCTTTCCTTAATTAAGGCCAAACGCATGTGTGAAAGTATTTGACAGATTTTTCAATAATTCAGTTAGAGTGGAAAGATGGAAAGAGAAAACAGCATTTGAAGGTATTTAAAGCACAGCATGATAAGCATCTTATCTGAATAGAAATGGCAGATGTTTTTCCTCTGTGTCCAACAAGCACAATTGCCAAAAGATTAGGGAACAAACACTGCAGTGCAGCTGATGGGAATGTGGGAACAAGGATGGCAGATGGCACACTCCACCTGACCGTACACGGATCAGCCTCCAAGCGGGTTCCTCTCCATCACCTCCTCGCCCGCTCCTCCGTGCTCAGCACTGGTCCCTGTGGGTTGGTGCCAGCTGAGCAGGTCTTCCAGCCACCCCTCTGAGCAGAGCACAGGAGCAGGCTCCCCGGGTTTCCATGGAGGTAAGGACGGGCAGGTAAAACCCTTTGGCTTCTGCAACTGAAAGTTTCCACCTGATGAGCTGGGAGGAGCAATGGGAGCGGTGCTTGTGCATTTTGTTCTGACACTGCTAGGGATGTGCCAGTGCAGTTCATGCGAACAGAGGCAGTCATTTCTACCAGCTCCATCCTTTCAGAGCCCATTTCAGTTTCTGCCTCGTGCTCTGCTTTCTACTAAGAATGATTGTGTGTGAAAACAGCCCTAAATGTCACCTGTGCTGTTGTGGATGCGGTTGCACGATACAGCTCTGCAGCAGCTTGGATTGTACTGCCAATGCACATCGACGGGGCTACTACAATGTAACTGGAAATGAGATAAACAAGAGAAATTCAAGCACAGTGCTTCTCTTCCAGACGACACACAGCCAAAGGGACATTTCCACTCCCCTGAGCTCCCCCAGTGCTGTCGCGGTGCCCACCAGCTCGGCACCTGTACACAGCCCACCTTGGCTCCACCGAGGGTCTGTAATCCCCCAGATCCCGTCCCTCAGTATGGCCGGCACTGTCAACAAGCCCACTGTGCTCCCCAGGCCTGGATTCCTGCTGCAGCACTGAGGAGAAGAGCACCCGATGACAGGAGGCAGGGGGATGCTGGGATACAGCTGAACGGTGCCCACTTCACACTGCCCACAGCCTGCAGATGACACACCACCACCACCAAACACCAACATCCCTCGGAAAGTGTTCCCCAGAGGTGAAGTTAGGTTCAGGACTGTATAACAGACCCATGATAAAACCCACACAGGGCTCCATTAGAGCCAAGCTCTTTGCAAATCAACTTCCAGAAGTTTAAATTCCAACCTCTACCTGGGATCCTGCACAGGAAGCTGTAGTTAAACGAGCACATTATGACCAACTAGATGGAAACCAGAATCCAGCTCCCAGAGAACAAATCTTTGCATCTTCACCAGCTTTAAATCACAAAGGATTCCGTGAAGAGAGCATTTGGAGTCCATGACCATGAAGAGTCCAAGCTCTGAAGCTACATACCTCCTGGAAGCATCTATGGCCTTACTGTTGCCCGTCTGTTACCAGGGAAATGATTAACACGAACTCCGACAGCAGCTGCCTTATCAGCAAATATTCCTCAAGTGAAGAGCAAGCAAACATGCGAGTACTGGACTGAATTTTGTCCTCACAGGTGTGTGTGTGTATGCGATGGAGAACTCACCCTTAACAAACATGCTGCCTTGCCCCAAGCAGGCTGATGAATATGGATGGCCATATGCAACAAGGCTCCCGAGGAGCTGAGGAAGCAGTTCCAAAACCCAGCCCAGGGCTTCCCAAGGAACAATCACAGCCTTTGGCACTTCTTTATCCAGTTCAAACAGACCAGGCTGCCTCACAGACTTAGACTACCTCAAATATTCCTAGAGAAGTTGTAGGATCCCAGAGATCAAGTCGATCCCTCTAGACCATGGCTGAAGGTTGTTGCCCAGCCAGACAGTGGCTCTGCTTGGGAGGGCTCATCTCCCACTTCCAGCAGACTCAAACCCATCTGAGGACTCCCAAAGGTGGCAGGAGGTAGGTTCTTTGGGCTGGATTACAGCTATTCTAGCCAACACACTTGGAACCCCCCCTTTGCACATGCACTGGCCCATAGAAGAGCACTTCATTGGAATTGGTTTGTCCGGCCTCAGAAGCCTTTGTGAACCCAGCTGGAATTGATGGGCTGCTACTGGAAACCAGACACGGCTGTCTTAAACTGAGCCCCAGCAAAACCCAGGCTAGAGTTTATTTCTAGATTCTACCTGATCTGTTACTTTATAATCTTAAAATATTTATATATTTATTGCACATGTCATTAAACACCCATACATAGGAAAGACTCGCTTCAGAATTGCCATTCTGTCCCACATTTGTGCACAAGGGCATTGAAGTATTGTGTCCATGAAATGAAAATTCAGTGAGGGTTTCATTTCAAAAGCAGGAAGCATTTGAAAGCAATAGCCTAGATATTTCTTCAGATTCTTTAGATTCTGCAAATCTGAGAACTGGTCTAAATCAATTCAGAGTCCTAAAAGGATCTTCTTTTATTCCTTGTGAGCCTGTGTCCCACAGCCCTGAGCTGTTCAGCCTGGGCCACGCTCATTAATCAAAGATATTCAGTTTATCTATAACCTGGGGTGGTTAAGACATTGTTGTTCTGGTGATTTGTGAGCAAACCATGCACACTCCCAGGACCCCTCACAAGGCTTCACAAGACCATTTACTTAGGATACAGCAACACAAAACATGAATCACTGGGAAGACTCAAGACTCTTCTGACTGAGGGAGGTGGCAAAGAAACCAAACACTTCTGCAGCTGCTGAAACCCAGACCAAAGCACACAAACACTTTTTATTCCTGCGTTCTGTCTTGCAGAGATTTATTATTTCAGGCAATGTTGCCCTTAATCTATAATAAATGCAATTCCAGCCCAACACAGCTGCTTGCTCTTTGTGTAATGAAAAGTCATGAAGAAACCTTAAGCCATTTCTGAGGTGATCCATTAAAAGCTGGCTGCAAATCAAGGGCCTGAAACAATGAAGAATATGATATGATAAATTGCAATAGCATTTCTAGGGTCATCTGTTTCTAAGTTCTGTGCGGGGAAAGAAAAGCTACTCTTACAAAAAGAACACATTTTTCTCTGCAGCAAGTGCTGCCAGGCTGCCTCAGCCCTCACCTACTGCTCCTCTTTGTCCTCCAAAGCTTTGTGCCTTCCAGCTGCTCAACGGCCAAGATCGTGCTGCAAAGTTTCGACATGAAAAGGAAAAATATTATCTCTGAGATTGTTTTGGTAGGACAAACAACCATTTTAATGAATCACTAATTACAGATGTCTGATGCATTGGTTGCCCTTTTGGATGATCTCGGCTTGTAGTAAGCTGTGAAAGCTGATGCTATTTTGCTCAGACAATCTCTCTGGGGTCGTTTTCCAAACAAATGACAACTCTATCTCTAGTTCTGTTCTAACATTTGCCCCTTGAGTCCTGATCATAAAAGTTACTACATAGCACATTATAAGACACCTAATACTAACGATCATAACACGTAGGGTTGAATGAACCTCAAGTGGCCAACTAACTTCTCCCTGTACCCCAACACAGGATGGAGTAGCCTTAGGATGTCCCTACTGGGTGTTTGTCCATCCATCACTGTAAAACCTCTAGTGTTGATGATTTCCAGGTCTCTCCATACACTGGAGAAAAAGAACATTTTTTCCCCTATATCTATGTTGTAATTTTTGCTCCTCACCTCCAGAGCTGGGTCCTGCAACCCCAAGGCATGTCTCCGAGATCAGAAGGCAAGGTACACCACCCAGGAGATGACAGTTTGGGCAAGAACTGAGCCTCACCTCACATTCCTCTCCTCCTCTACACCAGCGGGTCCCAGCCATCTCTGATTGCAAAACCTGTTTCTTGCCTTTGAGACTCTGACTGTTGGCATAAACAAGTGCACTTCTGCAGATTTGTAATTCCTTTGTCAGTGATTCAAGCTAATTTGTGACCACAATGTCTAATTGGAGAGCTTCTGCACTGCCTCATCCTGCCCTGGAGAGGTTTAGTCACCGCCAGCCACAATTCATGAGGACAACTGCAGGAAGGGACACGCGGAGGAAGGGGGCTGCAGTCACCATGGGGGATCCAGTGCCTGGATCCAGAGCAGCACTGGGGCTAAACTGGGAGGGGAGTGGGGAGAGGGGACTGTGCAGACCCTCCTGGTGACAGCAGTGCTTGTTTTCCTTCCAGCCCTGTGTGACTTCAGCACTTCCAAGTGTTTGCTGCTGCCACCTGAAAGGCTGCAGCTCTCTCTCCAAACCAGTCATGTTCAAGAGGCAAATCACACCCATCACTGCAGTGCAGAAGTGTTCCTGTGGTCACACGTGCATCTCCTTCACCACCCTGCAGCTCACATGGCTGTGTTTTACCCCAGAGCCTTGCAGCGTGCTGCACAATGAATCCTGGCAAGAGCCCGTGCTTAGAATCACAGAATCATTATGGTTGGAAGGGACCTCCAGGGTCAGGGAGCCATTAGACCACCAATGGTCATTAGACCATTAGGTTCAGTCCTGACCATTGGGACACTGCTCATGTCTGTGTCACACACCAGCCCAACTGCTCCATGGCAGCCAGGCCCTGGGCTGTGTGGGGAAGCCACCTTCCAGCAGCTCTCCAGCTCCTAGGCACGGGTAACATCTACTCACAGGTCTCAGCAGTGGGAAACGGTGTCAAATCCAGTGAAAAGGGGGAAAACCCTGAAAAGAGGAACAAGCTCTGAAAGCAGAGCTGAGAGCCTGATTGAGTCTTCTAAGAATGAAGCAAACTAAACCAGTACCTGGGGACTTCCCACACCCCACGGGCCACAGTCACTTCCCAAAGATTTCTTACTGTCAAGCAACAAAGGTCACCACAGGGACCATGGCTGTCCCTGTGCTCCTCACGTCCTGTGGGCAGGCTGAGACCAAACATCTGCCAAACTCCACGGGGGCTTTAGGCTGGGCATTTCAAACCTATGTCAATCATAGCTTAACACTCACTAATATAAGCAAACCTTTGATTTTTAATGTATTTCCTCCACTGCTGGAGTCTCCACTCCAGACACAGGACCTGCTCCAGCCAGTGTAAAGTTTACAAAAAGACTGAGCAAGACTGGAAGAAAGAAACACAAGAACCTCCTGAAATGGTCGTGTTGAAACACACATCTGTGGCTGGTGGAAGGACTGGGTGCTTTTCTGCTTTAGCATTAAACAAACAAATTCCTTTCCCTCTGCCCTTCAGGTCACAGATTCAATTTAATATTCCATCCTCCTGCACCCGCAGGGGACAAGAATTGACTCAGAGCGAGTGGATGGACTGCCTCAGCATACCACTTTGCTAATTTTTAGGTCATTATCTGCTAGTGAATACACGAGCTAGCTGGAGCTTGCAGTTGATATAAAATTCTGAAGGCAAAGGCTTTTTAAAGTAAGCCCTTAAATTATTAACTTATAAACACCAGTTTAAGCTACTAATTACAATAACGCAAAACTTTCAACTATGACACAGGGAAGTCACCAAGGAAAACCTGCTCCTCCCCAGCAGCAGAGTCCCAAGAACCAATATTGCTCAACAACACCTTATATCATGGTTATACTCAGAGGTGCTTGCCCATGAGCTGGTTTTGGCTGCAGCCAAGTCCGTTCCCCAGCTCTCCTGCCCATCACTCCTCTGGGCAGTGCTCGCTCCTCTACCATGAGCACCAATGGAGCAGTGCTCAGCTTCCAAGACTTCACAAATTCTCCACACCCTCTCCTCCCCTGGCTAATCAGTACTGGAAAATCATCTTCTGCTGATAGATACGTAGGAATACATATAAATGAATCAAAATTAATACTAATAACAATAAACAAGCAGGAAACCTGCAGTCACACACCAGGATGGAACAGAAGATGACCGGCTGGCTGAGGGGGGTCCAGGAGCTTGCAGGTGCAGTTCCTTGTGCTGCCATGTCCCCTGGCAGGGCACTGCCAGCACCCACCATCTCCCACAGACGTGATAGGTGTGTGCCTGGTACCTCCTCATGTGAAACCATGGCAAAACTGGAGCTACATTAAAATACGGTGGCAGTGACCGTCCCCAGAGGCCCCTTTGGTTGACAAACCCAGCCGGGGTGGTGAGTTGTGAGGCTGGGGAGGGTTCAGCTGCAGTCTGGGTTGGATTTGGTGATGGTGTTTCACAAAGCAAAGCTGCAGCCAGGAAGCACGTGGGTTCTCCTCTCCTCATGCGATGCCCTGGAGCGCGTCTCGGCTCCTGATTAAAATCAAATGACAGCTTGGTTTCTTTTTCAAAACTTCTCTGAAGATTTTGATCTTTCGATGCTTAGCAGAGCACACCACCAATTATTAATAAGTGAATTAAATTTCCCCATGCCCTTTGATTAGACTCCTCATCACAGCCAAACTTTCAAAGTCCAAAAAGGGCGATTGAGAAGGGACGGGTTATTCATACAGCCACATAAATCTTGTCATTAATGACGCTTTAAAGGCAGGGAGTTATATACAGATATTTGCTCAGACACAGCAGGAATGGTCCAGACAACAGCAGCAGCATCTCTGATTATGGAGTGATATAAATGATTAATTAAACTCCTTTTAAACAGAAAGCAGAAACAAAATGGTCACCCCTGGCAAGCTTGCAAGCCATGCACCAGGCAGAGGAAAGCAAAGCCTCAGCAGACAACACCCCAACACTTGGTGATGCTTTGGACCAGGGAACTGAACCACAGTGGAAGCTGTGAAGGCGAAGGAGGGGTGCAGCCTCCTCCCCCTTGTAAGCAAGGCTGGAAAGGTCGAGATGTCAGGAAACCCATCTCCTTGCAACTGCCTTTTGAAACCATCTCACCCAGCTTGAATTTCCAGGAGAAGACATCATCCTGTCCTTGGTCTTGTGAAACACCGGGTTAAAGAACTCTTGTAGCATCATTAAAAAATCCAACATCCCAGCCACTGTGAAAGGCCAGGATAATTATCCCTGGTTTTCACCTTTCCTGTAACAGGGCTCTTCACGAAAACGACAAACAAGAGGTTCCCATAGTGAAATCAGAGCACACATCCTAACACGGCACCACCTTCCCTACCTGGCCCCATCAGCTTCTTTCCTTTCATTACTTCTGAGTGGTAGATGCACATGTTAATAGCTGTGTACAGCAATTTATGGAGAAAAACAAACTGCTTAACTGCAACAGCACCGCTGAAAGGTAAGCTTTGAACCTTCACAATGATTAGTAGAAGGGGGGAAAATGAAAGGTTCGTTATTACAGAGAAAACAGTGATGAGACAAACAGCTCATGTAGTTATTGACAGTCCTATCGTTGGTAAATAGGGCATTAAAATGAGCACCAAAGTGAGCACGGTCAGGGGAAACCCCACTGGCAGGGATCAATAAGATCCAAAGTGGATAAGCTGAGACAGGCTGTATTTCCCTGTTGTTAATCACTTCCCCACTGGAAAATGCCACATTTATCCATGTAAATGCCATTTCAATAAGGCAAACATTAATCCTGCACACTTGCTTTTCCCTAAAGTCTTATAGAAAAACTACATGCACGACCAGCAGTGTTTGCAGGTGCTCTCTGAATACAAAGTGTGGCTGTTGGGGTTTTCATGGCCACATGTAATTAAAGAATCTAGATTTGCCAGGGCTTTTCCCATCCGTAGCAAACTGCCTTGAAATAGAAAGTGCTGCCTTCCACTGACAGCAACCAGTCCCACCACGACTGGACAGCTTTCTTTCATCACAGGTTTCTTCTTTTTGACTTGCCCATCAGGAATTTAATTTCAAGTCTAGTGAATATCTCAACATGCAAAAAGCTTGAGGGGATGTGGTTTGGAGTAAAGTAACAAGAGCTTCTTGGCATCCTGACATTTAAAATCCCTGTCCAGTCACAACCCAGGTTTAAATTGGAGGTCACTCAGGGCTTATTCTGAATACAGGCAGCACTTCACGCCTGTTATCTCTGCAAACCCTATAAATGCTGTAAGATAAAGGAGGTGCATCTCTGAGACATTCCGATGCCACTAATCAAACTGATATTTAACCCCATTATATTAAAATTATGAGATATACGTACAGATTGCAAGGTTAATTGTATCTTATGAGTAGGCGTCCTCTGCAAGCAGTGTAGTACGTACACTGCTAGAAATGTGCACGACTGATTATGATCAAAACTAATATTTTCCCCTAGCTCAAATTCCAAATACAGTTGGCTTATTAAATGTTTTTAAATTAATTTATGCAACAAGCACCTGACATCCATTCAGTGCACTACAAAGGTTGCATTTTATAATAAGATTGTAAGTTTTATTATCGTTCCAGAGAACTGCAAATCTACAAGCAAGAAAGAAGCAGGTTTGCATTTACAGGAGAGGTGGAAGTGGTTATATATGGCTGGAAAAAAGGAGACAGCTTCCCCTCGAGCACCCACAGGGATGGCATGGAAGAGGGATGAGTCCAACATCACCATTGTCAGCTGCTCCACCAGCTCGATGCCACTTGTCTATGGGATGATGGCAGCCACTGGCTAGACAAGCTGGGTGTGAAGAGTTGGTTAAGTCAAAGAGATGCCAGTTTATTCAGTCAAACCCACGGTAAAATTTGGGAAATCTTATTTTCCTCTGCATCCCCAGTTCTGCATTCCCATGAGTGGCAGCAGCTCTGT
Source organism: Aegotheles bennettii (assembly GCA_013398125.1). Lineage (NCBI taxonomy): Eukaryota > Metazoa > Chordata > Aves > Caprimulgiformes > Aegothelidae > Aegotheles > Aegotheles bennettii. The sequence continues at coordinate 257,700 of VZRW01006042.1, read as the reverse complement.
GTTGGTGTCACTGGGAGGAACGGAGCCAAGCAGCCACAGCAAGCTGAGCAGAGCTCCAGCCAGCCCCATCCGATGCACTGGGACACAAACACACCAGCACTGCACCACAAACCTTCCCAGCAGCTGCTGGGTCACACTGGTTGCTGCCTGGAGGGATGGAAGTGACGCCTCATTTTTGAAGAAAAAATAAAAAGAAAGTTTGTGATCCACAACCCCCTGGAGACTTTGCAGATTCAGCCCCTACCTACTTTTCACCACTACTTTTTTATCATCATCATAATCTTGGAGAAGCTGTATCAGCAATTCATTGCCTGGAATAAGAGAAAGGAAGCGTTTACTGACGGAGGTCCCTGACACATCCATAACACCACTGGTGATCCCACAAAGCAAACAGCAAAAGGTTCCTGTCCTGATGGTACCAGAACAGAAACTGTGCAGAGCCTGGAGTTCCCTGGGCTCGAGCTGGCAAACACATTCTCTGTCCCAGCAGGTGGAGAAGCTCTGCACCCAGACAGGGTTTAGAGGGATCTGCTTAGCTGGGAAAATAATTGATGCTGACAGCAGAGGCAGAGCAATGCAGAACCCCCAGCTGGAAAAAAAACNTAAGAGAAAGGAAGCGTTTACTGAAGGAGGTCCCTCCACACTGCAACTGCATCTTGGACTGCAGACTCCGCCGTGGCAGGAGCAGCTGATTCTGTGTCATGGATGTGCCCAGCGGGCTCTGGGCACTGCAGTGACACCAATAAATTAATGCTGGGAAGGTGTGAAAGCCACCCCAGTGCAGGTGTGGGAGAGGCACAGAGAGGAGCTATTGCTGTCATCGTGGCTCTCCACACACAGCCACACCACGCAGCTACATGGGGAGAAAAGACTGGGGGGGAAAAAAACCCAAATGGGATTAAAACTTTAATAACTATTAAAACTTAGTAAATTTCTAATTTCTCCTGAACAATCCCAGAGCTGGTCCCACAAAGGCACTGGGACAGGCAGAGGAACAGTGTTGGCACTGGATCCGGCTGGAGGATCTGGCCAGTGGTGGGTGCCTGTCTGTCCCAGCACACCCTGGGGTGCCTGGCAGGACTCACCCAAGAGCCTCTCCCCACGCTGAACCTGCCACGACAGAGTGTGAATGACACAGGCGTGTGGCAGACTCCAACCACCACCTCACAAACCCCTCCCAGCTTTTCTCTTCTTTTAATTTCAAGGAAAACCATTAAACAAACTGAAACCACTGGAACACCTGGGGTTGTGCCGATGGCTGTCACCAAGCCAGGCTGTGTGACCCAGCCTAGAGGAGGATGCAGCACCAGGGCACTAATGGCTGCAGGATGCCAACAGCTGCCATGGAGGGAGCTGCATTCCCATCTGCCTTCGCCTGGCAATTCCCTCCCACAGCTCCATCTGCCCAGCAGCTGCAGTCACAGAATCCCAGAATCCTAGGGGTTGGAAGGACCTCGAAAGATCCTCCAGTCCAACCCCCCTGCCAGAGCAGGTCCCTACCCACAGTCCCTTTATTCACAGAATCACAGAATCATGGAATTGTTTTAGTTGGAATAGAGCTTTAAGATCATTGGGTCCAACCATTAACCCAGCACTGCCAAGGCCACCACTGACCCATGGCCCTCAGCACCATATCTACACAGCTTTGAGATCCCTCCAGGGATGGGGACTCCACCCCTGCCCTGGGCAGCCTGGGCCAGGCCCTGACAGCCCTTTGGGGGATTGTTCCTCAGATCCAACCTAAACCTGCCCTGGGCAACTTGAGGCCAGTTCCTCTTGTCCTATTGCTTGTTCCTTGGGAGCAGGGACTGACACAACATGTACACACATTGATGCTTTCTCATTAAGAAGAAAAAACCCAGAATGACTTGATTCCTAGAACACTTCGGTGAGGCTGGTGATGCACTTGGAGGAATCAGAGCCCAGCTTGGCACCAGTGGGACCCCTGCTCAAGCAAGTAACAATTTTGTGACTCCAAGCAATTCAAAAGTACAGACTGGTAAGAGTAAAAAAGCTTTGCAGTTGTACTTAAGTGTCCTTCCCTACATCTACAGGGCTTTTGATAAGTTATTAGATTAATTTCCTCATTCCACTCTAACTACAATGTAATGGAGATTAATTTATTACAGGTTTTGTATTCGTCAAAGAGTCTTAAAAACCATTGATGAAAAAAAAAAGACTTTGAGGCCAATTCCTAATGAGAGCTTGTGTCATCTCCAAACTCCTATTGAACTTCCAGATCCCCTTTGAAGAAGCAAAGTTTTTTAAAAAGTTTCCTAAGGTGACACACAACTTTCAGTTTTATACTTTCTACAATAAATCATATTTTCCTGCTGAACCCATGTAGAGATCTGAAACTATCAAGCAACAAGTCTGCCTATTAAAGCCCCTGTCTTTTGTTGGATATTTCACTCGCATTAACTGGGAAATTGCTCGGCCCCATTGTCGATGAGATAAATGTGTTCTCCCTGGAAAATCTTGGCAGATTTTAATAGCAGATTCCGCCTCGTAGTTTCTTGTTTCTTTCTAGATATATCGTAATGGTATCAGCTTTGAAGTTCTTTATCTTGCTTTATCCTTTCTTCTTTAAGGAGCAATTTCTTGCTATTCCTCACGCTGAAGCTGGCCTTTATGTAGGAGTCTGAAAGTACAGAGAATAAAGGTGCCCATCCTTGCAGAGCTAGGAGCACCCGCCTCGTCCAAACGTCTGCAGTCTTCCAGACACAGTGAAACCACATTACTGCCTCTCAAGTGGCCTCAGACTGTCAATGCATTGTGAGACACAATCTGAGGATGCCAACTTGGTTTTGCATCCAGCCTCTCTGGGCCAACCCCAGGGAGAACCAAGTAGTCTTGATGTGGAGCATCTATAGCTGTAAATACCATCTGTGTAGCTACTGAAGGTGCTTCTGAGCAGCTGTTGGAAAGTAAAACCATTCCAGACTCTATCCAAAAGGGAAATTTGAGAAGTTCACATTTTCTACAGTAGAACTACAAAGCTCTCCTCAAAGCCACTGCGCTACCCTTCTATAGTGAGGAGACACCACAGACCCAGGTACCCGCACAGCCTACTGGAGCACCAGCCTGAGGAGATGGCTGCTGTCCCAGGCTGGTGGTCCTCCTGTGAGCCAACCCAGGGCACCACCAACCCATACAGAACAAGCCAGGCCACAAGGCACCAGGGGATGAGCGCTCAGCCCTGCAGAGAAAAGGGGCATCAAGCCCTTCAGACTCCCAAGCCCTTCTCCAGGCACACAAACCAGAAGAGAGCCATCGTCAGGTCAGTCAGGCAGTGCCCAGCAGGGAGTCCCCACACTCCAGACACCGAGCAGGACTTCTTTCTGCCTTTCATTTTTTGCTTGCCTTGTTGGCTTGGACCATGCAACCCCCACGTTCTCCTTCCAAGCCCTGCAATGCATGGGAAAGGCAACAGCAATGGCCACAACAGCTCCACTGAGAGCAGAGGGGCTCACGCAGCCCTGACATTGCTGAAGGGCAAACAGAAACGCACCCACACGGGGACAAGATGATGCAATTTCACTCCCTGCGAGTAAACAGAATTACTGATTCTTGAAAACCAAGAGGCAATCAAGGCTCTTTTCACGTTGTGTGAAAGGATGGAGACTGGATCCCTGTTCCTAAGACGTTAATCAAATCCAGACTCGGTGTAACGATGTTAACAGCCATCCTCAGCTCTCAGAATCATTCAAAGGGCTTCCACTGAAGTTATTTGATCTCAGGCTTTTTGTTCCCCTTTCAGCAGTTATTTTAGAGAGTCTATAATGTCTGAGAAGCTCCATGTTCTGAATAGGGAAGGAATCGCAGGACTGATATTACTATTTATTACTTTTTTTCTACTCAGTCAAAGTTAAATTGCATGCACAAAACTTCAGCCTGATACGAGGCACATAAACGCCCGTATTTAGTGTTGTGATTAGCCACAGAAGGAAGCAAATCATGAGCTTATCCGTATAAGTTGCCAGGCTGCTGACAAAGTCTTTCAGAAAAAACGCTGAAAAATCACGAAGTTGGGTTTATGAATGAAGTGTGTGTCAAGGTAAGCCAGCATTCCCTTCAGCACTAAAAACAGGGCTTTGATGAAACTTTCATATATGGTCTAATTTTTCTCTTTTATCTTCTCCCACACTCCTCTCCGCAGCTAATCTTCCTTCAGAGCAGCTTCCACCGAGGAACAGATGGTTCAGGAGATGGGAGATCTTTACTGAAGATTACAAGCAAAGGTTTCTCACTGGCTTGTTGGAGGAGAGAGAGGTCAGTTATGGGTATCAGATATGACCAGAGACACAACCAGCCTTGGCCCTGGCACACGGACCCTCCCAGGGACAAAAGGTAGCTGAGATACAAACAGTGTCTTCCTTTGGACAGAGATGGCTTAAAGGAGCTATCGGGCTGTGCAAGACTCCCACCATCCTCTGGTGGAATCACTTTGCTCTCTAGGAAGGGTTGAATACCCACTGAGGTGTAACCTCAAGGAGGAAGAACACCCTCTGAAATGGAAATTCTGACACTGAACCTCAGAGGGAGGACACTGGGATTCCAGCCCTTCTCAGTTCTGTTTATTCATAAATGGAAGTGTGCTACAAGAGATGAAGAGCTTGCCTAGCTCCAGAAATCCCCTAGCCCTCTGACTCAAGAAGCTGCTTGGGAAACCACAGTGCACAACCATTCACTGTTGTCACCTGTTGGTGGTCTTTAACTCCATACACCCCTTTCCTCTAGGGACTCAACTTCAAGCTCGTCCCTCTGACCTGTGCCACAGCCCCACCTCCAGCACCTCTGTTTTTCTTCCTATTTTCTGGAATATTTGCCTTGCTTGCTCTCTGCCTTCCTCCATGGAGCTCATGAGCAGCTTGAGGACTTCAGAGCCATAACAGCTTGTTCTTCCATCCCATCAGGCAAACAGTGCCTTGTCCTGTTAACACAGCACGGAGGAGACTGGAGGCACCACAGCACCTGGGGACAGCACAGGCCACCTCCAGGGAGAGCCAGCACACCTGGGTACCCACTGAAGGAGAAGGAGACCACAGCTGTGTCTTCTCCTGGGAGAACCAAATGCAAAGCTGGGTTTAGGGCAGGGCCTGCGTCCTCCCAGGCTGGGCCAGGTCCTGGTGTATGGCAACGACGGCTGAACGGGGAAGAGGACACTTGCTCTGGCTCATTATTCACAACCACTCCTGACACCCCCATGCCATGGCACGCCCGTTACAAGAAATACACGACCTGCCTTCTCCCTCCACCCATCCTACCCACAGCAGGACATGGGGATCCCAGCCCTGGCTGAGCCTCATCTCTTGCTGCTCCAAACACTGGCAGCTGCAGGGAAGCTATGGATGTGGTGGGGATCTCCGCCTCCCTCACATCAATCCCACTCCCAGCAAGCCACTGTCTGTGGGCATGGGAATTACATGCAGATATCACAGGCTTCCACTCAGAGTATTACAAGAATTGCTGTAATCTCAGTTCTTCCCTTGCTCCTCATCACCCTCTCGCCTGCCTCGCGCAGCCGCTGCCTTTGCATCGCCCTTTGTTCCCATCTGCATTCAGGCAGCAACGAGAGGACCATGCACTGCACACCCACACGGTATCACACCAGCACTGATTTCCCTGGAAGGCTGAAAACAGCTCTTCTCTTATTCATGGGAAACCACTGGGAGGATCACTGCATTCCCAGGGCAACATCAGGGCTTTGGCCCTTGGTTGTGTCTCCATCACACTGGATACAACTCCTGGAGAGAGCAACCCGCTAGAGGCCACAAAGAAGGGTCCCTGATTTGCATGGGGAGTCTGTTCCTTGATCATCCCTGGCAAATCCTGGCTAGGGACTACAGAAAAATTATGAAACTGCTTTCTTAGACATATCCTCCTTCTTTCATTGTGTGCTTCAAAGTGCAGCCAGCCTCTGGGACAGCACGGCAGAGGCTGGCGTTGTGGAGGCTGAGGCTTGCAAAGAACAGCGGTGGCAGCAGAGAAAGAGAGCCCCGACTGAAACATGAAAGGGGGAAATGTGCAAGCCCTTCCCTCTCCCCATCACAGGCTCCCACCTCCTCGTCCCGCTTGAGCTAAGAAGGAAAAAATGTTCTTTAAGAGAAGGATTCCTTTGAAACGAGGCAGAACAGAGTTACAGAGAGATGAAGACACTGGCTCAGATAAGGGCACAGCCAGCAAGGAACAGTAACTCTGGGAACAATAGCAGTTTCACAGGCATGAGATCCGAGCACAGCCCAGGCTGCTGGAACCTTCAGTGCTGGCAGTGGGGAGAAAAAGTGCCCAGGCTTTACTGGGAATTGTTCCTCCTGGTATTTTACTGGTGACAGGGAGGGGGGGAGACAGCAGGAATAACCAAGAATATCCCGACTGAGCAAGGAAACTCTGCAAGTGTGTAACGACTGTGTCAGCTCTGACTACCCACAAGCAGTCAGCATCCTCCAACAAGCACTTCACAAACACACCGTGTGTGTGCAGGGACATGGAGTGACAGGCGATGGGATGACAGCCCTCCTGAACACCTGGAAACTTTCACAGTTCAATACAAAGATGATTTGGGTTTTTAGGTGGCAAAAGTGTAACAGAGAATTATACAGGGTGTTTCAAAAAGATGAACCCAATTTCACTCGAAGGTCCATTTCAAATGGGAGCTGTGTGAGAGTCCTAAAGAGCCCTTTCAATAGAGATGGGCCTCAACTGAAGATGTAGTTTTGGCTCACATTAATTTTATTTTCTAACAGTTGGATGCTGCCCACTGTAGCAGTCTGCTCTTCTCTAGGACTTGGGTAGAGGGCAATTATAGTTACTGCAATTGAACAATTAATGTCTCCATTGAAAAAGCCTGTTTGGAAGTATTTTATTTCCATCATAAATTTGGAGTGGGTTGAAATGCTCAGCAAAGGCTGGAAGTACCTGAGTGTGTTTCAGCAGAGCCCCATCCCAGGGCTGTGCATCCACCTGCCCGGCTCTGCTCTCCCACCACCACCCTCCCTCCCTCCCTGCCTCTGCCCTTCCCAATGCCCAGGCATTAACGGAAGGATGGGCACTGCTGACCAAAACAAAACATCTTAATAACAATTCCAACATTAATCATGTTCTTCATACCACACCCACCACCTATCACCATTGCTATTGGCAAAGAATGTTGAAGACTTTTGTCCCTCTCACAGATAAGCAGCTTTAATTATACCATTAGTTATTAATACCAGTGCTAATAGCACTATCATTACTCTATGATTACTTAATCATGTATCAAGCTTACTATATAGCAAACACCATCTCCATTCAGGGTGCCAATTAGCTCCAAAGATGACAATTAAACATATTTATGCAGATTTATGCAAACACTAAAACAAACTCATCCTGTACACAGGCTACATTACATTTCAGGTTCCTCTGGCTGCTGCTCCTGACAGCAACATGTGCTCAGCCTGCATGACACCACTTGCTAACAACCATCACCAGCTGAACCAGGTTAGTCCAATGCTTATTTTTTGGGTGCACTTTTCAAACCACAGACGCTAGGAATTGAAAACATGGAGAGATCACCCAACCTGTCCCTCAGCCCCAGAGCAGAACCAGCCACAGCCCAACCCTGTCACCAGGACACGTCCATGGTGGCACTCAAGCTTCATCTTGCACGCAAATCATCTACACAGAACCAACTTAACCCGGGGCCAGGACAACACAGCAGTAGTATAGATGTTTGCTGCCTTCCACTCTTCATGTCACCAATATCTTACTCAGGCATGTAAATACTCAGTACTTACAGTGACATATCAAAAGCCAAACTCTTTCAAACTCTCTCTTTTTCCAACCCACAACAGCCCATGTAGCCCTCCTCCTCTTCCCCTGCCCCTGCCTTCGCTACTGATCTCCACCAGGATGAGACCCCAAGGGCTGGATCCGAGCAACCACCACCCCAAGGGCTGGATCTGAGCAACCATCACCCCAAGGGCTGACACTGGGCAACCACCACCCCAAGGCTGGCTCTGGGAATCGCGAATTCTCCCTCGTCCAACATCTGTTTCCCACCTCTATCCCAGATATACGAGGCTGTGGCAAAAGCATTCCTTGGCTTACCTACAGTTTGCATAGAACCACTGTTTTGTTATTCATTAAATGTCTAAATAAATAATGCTCTGCTGTGCTTCTCCATATTTTATTTTATTTTTGCAATTTGGGTATGAAAAGTTGAAAAATTAAAAAGTTTTACACATAAACGTAACTGGGTGTTTAATCCTCTGTGCAAGCTTGGGTATAGGTTTCATACCTTAAGGCTCTGGTGCATAATTAACATGCCCCGCTCCCATCATGGTTTTATGTTAGAAGAGATTCTGGATGTTATCAGAAAACACCTTCTCTGATTTTAATATGCAAAATTCTAATTACAGCATAAATTTTTTATTTCTTAATTCTTTGCCATTTTTATTTACCCTCCGGATACTGAAATATAATTAATTCTGCTTTACTTTTTCTAATAGATTTATGTGTATTACCATATATATTAAATTTTCAGTTCTGTAACTTTTTTCATTTTTACTGCTTCCCACACTGACAATGTTCACTTCATTAAAAACATGTAATCCCTGAGCCACAATTGAGACGTAATTGCACATTTTGGTATTAATAACATGCATGTTCTCCATATTTGATTAGCAAAACCCCTGGTATGTCCATCCGGCTTAGAGGAGCCTCCCAAACTGGCAGTGGATTTGGAGCTCTGGAGGGCTCAGTTCACACGCAGTGAAGGTGCTCATACTTGGAGAAACCAATGAACCAATGCTCCCCTCATAGAATCATTATGGTTGGAAGGGACCTCCAGGGTCATCAAGTCCAACCTTTATCCCATCATATTCCTAACCATTAACCATTCCTAACCCTCCCACCCTCAATTCCCCTGCACCATTCTGCACAGCCCAACTCCAGGCTGCCTTCACAGCCTTGACCAACCAAGACTCATGGAGACTTCCAAAGGTCTGGTGAGTCGGGGTGAGGTCCAGCCCCATCAAACACCTATGGTGAGGTACAGCATGGCTCTCGCTTGCTGAGCCAGGCGGTTCCCTCAGTGGGAAATAACCCACATCTGTAAAGTTATACATGGATAAATAGATTTATGTAACAAACCCACGGATTTCCCACACCCTTAAGGACAGAGCCAACAGGAGAAATCAGTCTCCCTCTACAGAGAGGGGTGGTGCTGCCCCTGCTATGGGACAACCACCTCCTCCATCAGCCCGATGTGACGCCAGGACACCCACAGGTTCCTAAGCAACATGGAGAGAGACATTCTGCTGATTTCCTAAACACCAGAGGAATAAACAGGCCCAGAAAGCCAAAAGCAATGTGAACATCACCTCGCCCTGTGACAGAATTAGAGGTGTGATGGTTTTGAAGATGACTGTGGAGTGCTTAATGCCATGGCAAACAAGAGCCACTAAAAACCCCATTTTGATTATTTATCAGAGGCACCAAACCCATAGACAAAGCCAGCAAAGGCATATGAAATGTAAACTATCAGGTCAAGCTTTCATTTTAGTTGAACCCTCATATCTCTGTTTTAGAGGAAAAAAATCCCCCAGAGGCTCTGGGATGTATTAAAGCCGTGCCCGTGGTCAGGAGCTCATTGCAACGGCTGGCTGCCTTCAGGGCCCTCTCCAGCTCAGGTCTCCAGACCTCTCTCCAAGCCTAAATGACAGACCCAGCACTTCCAGGCTCATTTTAGGCTCATGGGAAATGACAGCAGACTCAGGCATCCTCCTGGCCCCAATTTTAACTGGTAATTCTTCCCAGCTGGCCCAGCAAATAAAGACTCCCCTTTATTTCTTCTAGGAAAGGGTAAGAGGGATTTCTATACCAAATAGCTCACCAAAGCTTTATTCCACTCTATGAGGACTCTTCTGTTGTGCCCACAGTGAAAGAACAAAAGGAAACGGCTTTAAATTGCAGCAGGGGAGATTCAGGTTGGACATCAGGGACAATTCCTTCCCTGGGAGGGTGATTGGGGGTGGGAATGGGCTGCCCAGGGAGGTGGTGGAGTCCCCGTCCCTGGAGGTGTTCAAGAGGCGTCTGGATGTGGCGCTGGGTGATGTGGGTGAGTGGGGATGGAGGTGGGGGTTGGACTGGGTGAGCTTGAAGGTCACTTCCAACCTCGATGATTCTGTGGTTCTATGATCTCCTCCAGACAGTGACCACCAAGTCCCCCCAGCACACACCACAGGTGTGCACCACATCAAGCCTCCACACCATGGTTGGCACTCACACCTCTGTGGGTTCAGGGGGCTGGGGGGTTACACCAGCCCGGCACCACCACAAACCATCCTGAGCCTTACTCTTTGTAGGCTCAGATGTGATTTTGTTTGGAGTCTTCAGAAGATGAGTATTAGCAACACTTCACCTACAGAAGTCTGCTGGAAAAGTGATGGTGATAACGATGGCCAGCACAGGAAGGTGCTCTCCATACCAGCTCACAGGCAGGTGGTCCTCTGGCTGCAAGCAGGGCACTTGCTGCTTCAGCAGCTGCAGTACTGCTCACCAACAGAGGTGTTCACTTACAGGGGGATCCTGGGACCAGGCACCACAGAGGAGATATTGACTGTGCAAAACACAACTTCACTGCACCTGCCAAGCAGTGCCATGGGCAGCAGAGCCATGGAGAACTTCATGCCACCAGAGCCTCCTCCATCCATCCCCCACCAGAATCCCTCCAACATGCTCCAGAGAAGTCTGGTGGCTCCCCCCTCACAGCATTGTCCACCAGGGCCGGGGCAGGCTGCAGGCAGACGTGGGGCTGGGCAGGGGCTGCCCTGGGCCCACATCAGAACCGGGTTATGGCCTCAAACGACCCAAAGGGAAGGGCACTGCCAGGCTTCACCTCCCAGTGCACACAGTGCCCATGGATTGCTTCCCACCAAAGCACAAGCTCCTCTACACCAGAACAGACAGCAATTCTAAGACACTGTTGCTGAGCATGGTTCATTTTGTTACGCTTTGCCTGGCTCTAACCCCTCTCACTGCTCCTCCAACACATCCCCTCTTCCCGTCTGGGCTCGGAACTCCAGCCACTCATTAGTGTCATTTTACTAACGAGCTTTCTGCTGAAATGCCGGGATGTTTCTGGGTCAGGGCAGGGCACCACATCCCAGCATCCCCATCGCTGCCCTCCCAGGGGGCTCGGGGGCTTCCTTGGTACACAGTGCAGAAGGCCACGGCACAAACAGCTGACCAAGGTTCTCTGATGGATCATCTTTGCCCAGAAAGGCTAATTAAAAGCTAGTGACATTTCTGTAATTAACTGCTTACTATTCTGAATATATTCTGGGGGTTAAATGGTCCTATTATGTTAGATCAACGTTTTATCCACGATCAAAAGAGTGGTGTGGGTTCACGTGTCCCACAGTCACGTGAGGAATTAGAATAAAATCATAGCACAAATTTAACTTGCATGTATTCCCTCTGGGTCCACTTTCATCTCTCGTGCTAAGTTTGGTGGTGTAATGCTCACCGTGTGATTTCAGCAAGCCGTACCCATGGCTGGATGCACAGCACCTTGCTGGTGAGGCTGCCTTCAGTCACCAGGAGCTCTGCAGAACAGCATCTGCACAGGTTGAGCTTCTCCCCTCAGTTCTTGTGTATGCACTCATTTCATCCATAACAGGATGGCTGTTAAAGTCTCTGAGGAATATATCCACATATCTCAATATGGATCCATATATCATGATATGGATCCCTAGGACAAGCAGAGCTGCTGGGAGGATCCACTGAAGGCAGGTGAAGCATCACAGCTCAGAGCCACCAGCCTGGGCACAAGGGGAGGGGGACAAACCCAGCCCAGCCCTGCAAAGAGCCTGGGTGTCTTTGTGATAATAAATGGGCACAAGATTTATACAACTCCCCAGAAAAATCTACAGATTAAATCAAGGTTTTACATGAGCTGAGTTAATTCTGGCCATTTATTTCCATTTATTCTCTCTAGAATTAATTTGATTTAATTCCGGCTCCTCCGAGCTTGAATTTTGCAATACCATTAACACACTTCTAATACAGTTTTGTTGAGGTCCAATCTAAGACTATATCTAATCCTAATTAATATCACTCATGGAAGTACACAAATTCTTCTGTATCCACTATAAGCAGCCCAAAAGGTAACGAGCTTGTGAAAAGCACAGCACAGGTAATGGTTAATTAAACTGGTGTGTATTTCATACTGCATGGCAGGACGTTGGCTGCAGGAAACAGGACGCTGGGCTCCAGAAATTAATGGAGTTAGGAGGGAGCAATCCATAACATCTGACTGACAGACCAAGGTACACCTTATTTATTAACAGAATCTATACCGAAATGGAGGCCGGTGTGCTGATGGAGAGCTTCATTAAAAAAATAGTGTCAGTCCTACATTATCTAAATTACACTTAGATCCATGCTTAATTGCATTGGATTAGCCTAAACAAGAGTCCCCTCTCAGGAAATAATGAGCTTCATACCTGACACTGGAAGAGATGGGGATGGATTCAAGAGTGCTTGGACTCTTAATCAGGCAATTATATTTCCTTCTTGAGCTTGAAATAATTACAGAAGACAATAGCTACAGCATTAGGACACGTTTACAATAAAAACAAATTCATGGGTGTGCACCCAGCACCACCCAACATGTCCCAGAGAGGCTCTGGGCTGACAACCCCCATCATAGAATCATTATGGTTGGAAGGGACCTCCAGGGTCATCAAGTCCAACCTTTATCCCATCATATTCCTAACTATTGCACCATCAGACCATGGCCTCAAGTGCCTCATCAACCTGTGTTTTTGAACCCCCCGCCCGGGACAGTGACTCCACCACCTCCCTGGGCAGCCCATTCCAGTGCCCAACCACCCTCTCAGGAAAGAACTTCTTCCTAATCTCCAACCTAAACTTCCCCTGATGGAACTTGAGGCCATTTCCTCTCGTCCTGTCATCAGCAATTGGGGAGAAGAGACCAACACCAGCCTCATAACAGGACAGATGAGAACGTGCCAGCTGGGTTCTAACCTGCTTTGAGACTTCTTCCTAAGCGGCAGATACCCCGAGGTGCAATCTCAGCTCTGTGGAAGGCACTGGCTCCATCCCTATGGGAGGAATCAGATTGGCACCAGCCCAGGGAGGCTTTGTGTGTGTCCTGAGCCCGCCCTGCCCAGACCCTGCTCGGCCTCTCTGCATCCAGCCCTTCCTCCAGACCACAGCAGCTGCTTCCTCACAGAGCTCTCCCCACTCAAGAGTTCATGGAACCAGTCTGAGATGGGAAGCAAAGCAAAGCTCACTCTCTCAGCCTTGTTGTTTGGGATATTTTGAGCTGTTATTTCACTAACACAGCCCCTCCCCGTGCTGTTTGCACCTCGGTGCAGCACAGGCACTCCTCCAGAGCAGGGAGATGTGGGAGGAATCTGTCTTTCCCAGTGAAGGAAGACCACTGGCCCCGCAGTGCAGTGGTGTGGAAGACCACAAGTGCCCTGTGCCCCCGAGCCTGATGCACTCTTGTGGTGACCCCCAAAGGCAGAGGGGCAGGAGAGCGGCAGCAAGTGCTGCCCACCGGGTTGTGCCCATTCCAGCTCTGCCCTGGCAGTGGGCACTGCACACACAGACCCTTTGCAGGGGGGAATAGGGCCTCTAATTTGAGCAGAAGAGTGGTTTTGTCCCCTTGTTTCTGGTAGGCTTTGTGTGTGCTCATGCTTCGTGTCAGAGTCACAGTCCTGGCCATGTCCTGCTCCTCGGGCACGGCCACATGCCCATGGCTGGCACCTGCACCCAAGTGCTTTTGTGCAGGACAGAAACACAGACAGGAACATTCCTGAGGGTCAGAGGGCTTCAGGTGGGTCACAGCCTTAATTAAAGGGGATGAGAGTGGCTCATTCCCCCATGGCTGGGGAATGGAAACCAGTAACACACACACAGCTATCCCACAGACACACCGTGATCTCCTACTGCTGTCCCCAGAGACTGGAGGAGTGGCCCCCCAACATTTCAGTGCTTAATTTTGACAGGAGAGGTGCCCAAGATGTGCAGAACATGTGCAGTGATGCTGCCCAGCAGCCCTGCGGGCAGCGGGAGGCAGCGGAGCCGCAGAGGTAACACTTGCTGGGATGCTCCAGAGCCAGGCACGTGTCCTGAAAGGCTGCCATAAATTATAAATCTGCATACGTGCAGGGGAAAAGATGATCCATTAGCAAACCTTTCAAACACAGAGAGCCTCCCAGGAGATGGGGCTGTACATTATTCACAGGAATAACCCTGGTGGCACAGAGATTTGTGGAGCATTTCAATTGCCCCGAGATAATTAAGAATTTGTTCAGTGAACAAAACTGGAAACCTAAAAATCACAGCAGCTGAACAAATTATTCCAAAATCTGCCTCATTTGTTTCATGGTGATGCAGATTTGCAGAAAATTAACATAAGATGCAACTTGAGGAGCTTATGTTAAGCTGGAAAATACAAAACCCTGAAAGCCACACCACGGACCTCCTGGACCCGCCTTGGGCAGGAGAACTCAGCACCTCTGCTCGTAGCTTCTGCCATGAGACAACCTTGAATGAAGCTCTGCCCGATTTTTAGCCCATCTCTTGAAAAATGACCTATGTTGGATTCACAGCACAGCCCTGGTAGTAACTGTACTTGGAGCAGATTCATCTGCAGTTTTCATTTTTAACATCACCACAACCCTCCTGGTCAGAGTATGGCTTTGGGTAACCAGCTCACTCCCTGCTGGAGCAGCCCCTCCATCCCCATCAAACAGTCCTTCAACAGAGGGCACCTTGCCCAAGGCTGAGGTAGCCAACCCACAACTCCAGACCTACCCCTGCATTCCTAAAAGCTACCACCAGGAACTGTTCAGCGACACATCCACTGCCCCTGAATTCCACATCAGCCCTTCTTTTAACCACGACAGGAGTTTAACTTCACACAACATGCATGGACTTCATAATGATCCCCAAGATCTCTGTTTCCTAGATTTTCTTTTATATATACTTCCATGTATTTTCTGAGGGAGCAGGCTGCACACCATTTCTGCTAGAGGTGGCTGTGTTCTGAAGAAAGGAAGCTGATGTTTCAGCTTGACAAAATCAAGCACTGCCTTGTCTATCTGGCATGCTGACAGCAGATCAGAAGCTGCCTGATGTTGTCTCCAGCCACCTCCAGCCTGGAGAAGGGAAAGGAATACACGGGAATGAAGTTCATACAGCAACTCCAAATGAAATCAAGCCCAAGGTGGGGCATCCCCACCAGGAGCACTGGGTCTGCCACCCACGTGCTTCAGTTTTCATTTGGTTTTTTCAAAATACCATTGTCAAACACCCTGTAAGGGAGGACACCCTGTCAGATTGCTGCTTGGGCACTGAATCAGTAGTAGCACCACAGAATCATCGAGGTTGGAAGACCCCTTCAAGCTCACCCAGTCCAACCCCCACCTCCATCCCCACTCACCCACAGCACCCAGCACCACATCCAGACGCCTCTCAAACACCTCCAGGGGTGGTGACCCCACCACCTTCCTGGGCAACCCATTCCCACCCCCAATCACCCTCACAGCCAAAAAACCAAAAACACTTCTAGGCTGGGACACACCAGCTCACTTTCTCGTGGTGTTGCACACCTTGTGGTGGCTACACACACCTCGGGAGCTGCAGCTCCCTCCCAGACACACCACGGGCTGGCTTTGTGCTGCTCCAGCCTGACAGCAACCCCCAGTGCTGCTGCCACGCTGACCTTTGTGGCTGCTGACATCTGGGGAGCTCGCAGAGCAGCAAGCTCCACTAAACTGTGTCAGAACTAATGTAAGAGTAGACACAGTCATTAACATCCTCCCACAGCCACGGCCTGGCTGGGACAGTGTCATTACAGACACCATTTGTTGTCACTGCCTGTGGTACAAGGCTGGCAGGTGAGCTATGCCCTGGCCATGGAGCCTGCTGGCCCAGGGAGGTGGCACACAGTGTCCTGACATCACAGGGCACACCTGGCCAGCCTGTGTGTCCTGTGGCCAGACAGCTACTGGGAACAAGAAGAGACGTGTACCCTGTGCCCGTGAATTCTGGTCCCACTGGAGACCTGTGGTCTCAGCTCCGGTACAGCAGCAACTCGGGGCCACCCTGTTCTGTGCATGCTGAAAGCTCAGACTCCTCACAGAGGTTCAGGGGGCACCGTGGGGACTCATCACCAACCCACCCGCCAGCTCCAAGGAGGTGGAATGCTCCTGTCATGTTGCTGCTGCTGCTCTCCCTCACGGAGCTTTGAGGTCAGGGCACAAACAAGTGTGATCAGTGACCCCAGAGTGCCTGCAGGGCCACCCCCCAACCTCCCCCAAGGAACTCATCCCACCGGGGCCGGTACCAGATGCAGCCCAACAGCTCATCCTGGGCCAAGCCAAGGTCCTTCTGAAGCCAACCTCTTCAGAGCCAACAGCTCAGTGCTTAAGCAACCCCATGAACATGCAGAGCACAAAACCCCAGGGACCTGCTGCAGGGGAGACAAAGGTGGGGGGTCCCTGCAGAGCAGGGAGGCTGGAGGCAATCCCCACCACACAACCATCTCCTTCAAACACCTTCCCAAGTGCTTCCAATTCCTTTTGGGAAACCTTCTGACAATGCAAAAAAAGAAACAAAAAAAGACAGAGGAGATAATGCTCTTGTTGCCCAGTTAAATCCAACACTGCTGGGAACACTGGCAGAGCAAAATGATTGCCAGGCAGATGCTCAAGCTTCTTTCTTTAATGTAAGTAAATAAATTAATGAGTAAATCTAGTTTCACAGAGCAGAAATCCCTGGGGCTTTCAGGCATCAATTAAACCCTACAGAAAGTCAAGATGACCGACTGAATTCCTGAAGCAAGTAAATCCCTGGGACATTCAGCTATCAAGCAGAGCCCTTAGCAACCAGCACTTGATACTGGAGAAATTGAAACCAGACATCAAAATTCATTGTAAGGGCCTCAGTGAGGGTGAGGTCATCTCCTTAACTAATTTCCTTGTTAATGTTCCTCTGCCTGGCCCAGAGCTGAGGCTGCACTAGGAGCCTCTCTCCTTTTCTCCCACCCACCTCAGCAGAAGCTTTAGTTGGTTCCCACACGTGTAGCTGGCTATCAGGAAAGGTACCGTGCCTGGAGATGCCTGTCCTTAGAAAGTCTCCAGCAGAGTCTTTGGGATATTTTAATGATTCATTAAGGAAAAAAAATCAGATGAAGTGACCTCTGCAACCCCCCCGAGGAGCACTCCGGCACACAGTGAGTTAGCGCTGGCATGGGGCAGGACACAAACTCCATTGCACCAGTAATGATCACTGTGAGGCTCTGGCAGACAGAAGACTTCATAATAAAAAGATGAAAACTCATTTCAGTCCTGTATTTTCATTATAGAAAATGCAATATCCCAGCAATACTCAGATGGAAAGATGGGTAATTTCCATGGAAGAGCACGAGACAGAGGAACCGATGGGAGTGGAACCTGAGAAGTCCCCTCAAAGGCTGTGCCCAGCTCCTCAACACACACTGCCCTGACAATAAGGGAGATGTATCTGACTTCTGCTAATCACTGAGCCACCCAGGGGGCTGGGAGAGGCCAGGGGCCGCAGCCCAACGAGCCAACACCCAACTGCTGACATGGTTAGTCCAGCTCCAGTCAGAGGCATGGCTGGCCAGCTGTGCTATCATTAAGGAGGACACCAGTCTGGGACACCAGTCTGCACTGGAATGGCACCATGCAGAGGTGAGGTGAAGTCTTATTGCCACTGGAAACAAGTGACCTGCAGGGTTTGTACTGCTGGGGCACTGCAGCGTCCTGCAGCAAGAGAGGGCTCCGAGATGCTCCAGGCAGAGCCACCATTCTGAGGGCTGATGGAGACAGAGCAAACTCCAAGGGCTCCTGCTCACCCAGGACAAAGCTGCAGTGCCTCATCTGCCCTGTCCCTACACAGGGCAGCTCTTCCCACCCCAAACACCAACCTCACACCAAAGCAGGATCCTTCCCTTCTGTGCACTGCAGGTTCTGCTAGGCCTGGTTTCACTTCTTCCCATGTCACCGGGGGAACCTGGGACGTGCATGAAGGACTTCTGGCAAAACCAAGAAGGTTGAGGATCGTGTCCCTCCCACCCACAGGAAGGGAAGCAAGTGCTGAACATGGAGCTCACAGTGAGGGCTGAGCAGATTGCACCCTTGTTCTGCATGCCTCAAAGGAGGGGGATTTGTTGCCAGGTATTTTCTAGGATTTAATCTGTTCCCTCCCCTTCCCACGATAGACAAGAAACCAATTAGTGCCAACCAAAGTGGTGAAAAGTTCTCTCGTGTTTTGCTTGGATGCCAAACCACTGAATCCAAAGACCAAACCAACGTGGCTCCAGCTCCCTCACCTCACACAGGATGGAAAGGAATTATTAATTCCACCTCCTGCTGCTTCCAGCACTTCAGGAGGTTATTCCCAGCAAGAGAACACTAGGTTTTGAAACTGCTTCCAAAGAATCTTCAGCTGTCCAATCCCTCAGAAAGATGTGTTAAGAAGAAAAACTGCCCAGGAAAGCAAGTGAAACCTTTTTAGTGAGGAGACAGGATATATTTATTTGTTAATAATAAAGCCCTAAACCAGTGACGAAGCCACAAGGGTCAGAATAAAGCTAATGCTCCTCCATTAGAGAGAGCAATGTCCCTTTGATGTCTCTGAAGATGCAGTTACCCAGGCATGCATCTTCCCAGGCACTTCTTTGCAATGAATGTTTTAGATCAGTCATTGCAATCACAGGCAGAAGCAGCAGCCATTTGGGTGTACAGTGATTTTAAAAGCAAAATGCCAAATGGACACGGACTGGTATTAATTCACATCACAGACCAAACCTGAGTACTAACAGTAAAGCTGTGTAGGAACTCCAAGGAAAATGAGAGGCACCTGCAGCAGAAGAGGACATTTATTTCCCCAGTACAGAGCATTTCCCTTCCTACCAGCAGCAGAACCATCCATAACCCTTTGGTGTACCTGCCCTTGGCTTCATCAGCCACATGACCCTTGTGAGCAGCCACCTCCAACACCCCCAGAGGGCTGAGGCTGTTGCCCACTAATGCAGGGTGAGATCCACAGCAAGGCGACCTCCTGAAGCACGGTGCCTTTGGAAATCCCTGCCCAGAGACCACAGACCCACCACCATCCCAGCACTGCCCACTGGCTGCTGCTGCTGAGGTGGCTGTTCCCCTGCAGCATGGAGCCAGTCTCAGAAAGCCATGTGCATCCAGACCATCCCGTGCTGGGTGAGAGGGAAAGCCAGAAAAGTCATCAGTTGTTGGAGAGAGTCCAGAGGAGGCCACGGAGATGCTCAGAGGGCTGGAGCAGCTCTGCTCTGGGGACAGGCTGAGAGAGTTGGGGGTGTTTCAAGCTCCTGTTTCAAAGCAATTCCCAACAAAAATGCTTTAAATTACCCAGCCCATCAAGACTCATATTTCTATCAGGCTGTCTAGACCAGGGGCAGGCTGGCCTCCTCATCTGGCACCTCTGTTTGTCCCAAACTGGTCCATCCTTGTGCAGCCACACATCCAGCAGCCTGCCATGGGCACCATCACAGGAGCAACCCCCAGGCAGACCAAGCCACAGCAGAGATATTGCTCACCATGAGCATTAAAGCATCCTGAGGTCCAAATAAGGCCAAGCATGTGAGCAGTGTGGAGAGAGGGCTTGACTGGGGTCACCTCAGCAGGCCAGGTTTGGCAAGACCAGAGCTGGAGTTCCCCTCCAAAAGGAAGATGAAGTCCCCACCACTGTCACAGCTCCAGTCCCACCAGACACCGGCATCCACCTGTGCCTATAACCTGAGTGGAGTTTACTGGTGATGAAACCAAAGCCACCAACCATCAGCAGGCAGATCCTGGCTCCACTGAAGCCTACAGAAGCCTGGCCATTGACAGCCCTGGTTCTTCTGCCCCCCAGGGTATCTATCAGTCCTAGCCCAGACCAGGGTCCTTCTTGCCCCAGCACATCTCCCCAGCACAGGACAGCACACTGCCAAAGGGGTTTTTAAGAATCCCCCTGCAACCTGACCAGGGCTTGCTGAAGCAGTTACTGCCAAACCATCACCCAGTCCTGTTTCCCCCCCTTCTCTGCTCAGAAGGCACAATGTGAATGTTTAATGAAAGTTATTACTTTCCTACACAACTTGCCACACAAGATGCTTATTTGTTAAGACAGAAACTCTTAGAATCATAGAATCATTCTGGTTGGAAGGGACCTCCAGGGTCATCAAGTCCAACCTTTATCCCATCATATTCCTGACCATTAGACCATGGCCTCAAGTGCCTCATCAACCTGTTTTTTGAACGCCCCCAGGGACAGTGATCCTTAGATCCTCTTCTAAAGGCAAATATTAACAAGACAACAACTATTTGAAGGTGCTGATGCCCTCTCCTGTGAACTCCTCTCTCTGCCTTGGAAGAGCCATTTGCCCTCTGGCAAACCCCCAGCACTGCAGGTTGGCACAGACCCCTCTGCAAACCAGACT
Organism: Aegotheles bennettii; assembly: GCA_013398125.1. NCBI lineage: Eukaryota > Metazoa > Chordata > Aves > Caprimulgiformes > Aegothelidae > Aegotheles > Aegotheles bennettii. The sequence goes on along the minus strand of VZRW01006042.1, from coordinate 237,197 downwards.
TCCAGGCAAGCTGGCATTAATGTGTCACCCTTCAGTCACAGCAAATCAACCTTTTTCCAAAACTTGGTCAGCAAACAGCATCAAACTCTGCGGAGCTGAGTATCACATGGGAAGACAGGGGCTATCCCAGCACATGGAGCTGGTACCAAATCCCAGTTTGGCTCTGCTAGTAACCGACCTCCTCCCAAGCCCTTCTGTGTAGTACCCTCCACTGTCACTCCAAAATACATTAGCAATGAATAAAAGATGCTACAGGCAAGGCCAAGCGACGGGTCAGTTTGGAATCGGAGCAGGCACTCATCATTTTTGCAGTCCTTGACCTCCAAATCCCATTGCTACACAACAAAATCACCAATTCAAGACACGGGCTCAGCACAAAGGCAGCTCCTGCTCCATTCGCACCTCCCAGCTTCCCCGGGAGCACAGCCGAAGCTGGGAGGTTCAAATGGAATAGAAGCTTTAGAACTTTCCCCTCATTACCCAGGAAGTGGCAGTGGTTAATTAATTCCCTCTGTGCCACCACTGTATGAGAAGGACACAGCAAGGGAGCTGCTCGGGGCTCTGCAGACCAACCCTGAGGAACCAACAAGGGCAGTGTGTTGGAGGCACTGGCTCACTTCTCTTTGGGTTTGTTTTTTCCTAATTCTGAGAGTAAAGATGTGCAAGCTCCATGGGTACTTGCACAACTGTTTGGGGAAACCCCTCCCCAGAAATAATTGAACTGATTGAAGTGAGGTGCCCCAGCGTGCAGGGGGGCTGCAGCTTTCAGACAGACCCTGCATGGAGAAGAACCTCTTCATCTCCTAAATGATCTGTCATAACAACAGCTTCAGAGATAAAAAAAGCTGTTGAAGCATCAACTGTAACTTTACAATCAATAATGAGCAATGGTTGCCTGGGACTTGATCCAGGCCTCTGGATTTTTACCTGAAGCTATTTGCCAGGCAGACAAACACCCGGAGAGGGACAGGAAGGCTCCACCAAGCGTCATTCTCCATTAGCCAACTGAGATCACATTTAAGTGAAGCCAGCTAATATTGCTGGTTTGAGTCATGCCAGCACCTCCCTGGCCCTGTGTGCAGCCAGGCAGGCACGGAGTGACACGAGAGGACAGTGAAGGATGGGTCTGTGGGATCTGGAGCATTCTGACAAGGGAGAGCAGTTTCTGTCTAGCATTGAAGAGCCATGGAGGAGAAGGCAAACTTCAGGACAACCAAGATGAAGTTAATGAGGTTCTCATTGCCCAGAGAAGCTCCAAGTGATAAAGCTGTGTCTTTGAGCTGAGCAGCTGTCCGAGACCACCACACACTGCTCAGCAGAACGTGAGCAGCAGTGCCCAGCATCCATGTGTTCTAGAGATGGCCAGCACAGCTCCTGGCATCCTCAAGGAAAGGCCTGGCACGTTGGCAGCTCCAGCACTCACTGGAGGGAAGTGTTTGAAAGAGCATGACCTCCAAGCACCAGCATCAGGAAGAGCAAAGAACAGCGCAAGACCATTCTGCCAGCTCACAGGCACCATCACTGCAAAGGACGGCCCAAAAAGCCTTAAAAGCATAATCCCTCTGATCTGTAAACAGCATTGATGCTGCTGAGTCACCCAAGGGATTCCAGGAATGGCACTGAGTGTGTTTTGCAGGAGAACACTGCGGGATAGAAAAGGAGGCAGGAATCTGATAAGAAAAGCAAGGATCCAAAACTAAACAGTTTATATCAAAGTGTTTAAGAAAGAGCTGTTTTCTCCTGAGCCATCAAGAGATCCTCCCCACCTTGCCCCAGCACCTTCTCCCAGACACGCAGAATCTCTGCAGTGACAATTTGCTGGCAAGGGGCTCCAAATGTGCCAAGGCCAGAGATGGTTCAAGAGGCTCAAGAAAATGGAACATGCATCATCAGCTCGGTTAAAAATTGACTTTCTGGGCTGCTCTGTTATCTCCTGGTGATCCATTCACTCTCACAGTGAGGCACAGCAGAGACTGTCCACTTGGCTTACACCCAGAAGAACCCATGAAATTAAAGTCCCCATGCTAGGACCACCCCCCTGTACAGGTCAGAGGGGGAGTTTCAGACTCCTGGGTCCTTATTCCTTGAAGCTCAAGGAACGATCTTTAGAGTTTTATCATCCAGCTGTAATTATAATTTGAATTTTAACTCATGCAACTAAATGAAACCATTGAAACATGCAAACAAGGATTATGAAATCTAGGCTCTCCCAATTCTCTTTCAAGCTCTCACTAATTTATGGATATTCAGAAGTTTAGGATACCACATGAAGGTGTTTGTCATGGATTTCTTTTAAGTGTGGGATCAAAACCAGGGAAGAAATCCTTAGGTTACGAAACCACTGTGCCAGACTGACAGATTATGTAGTGAGAGAGCCCATCATCTCTGCCCAGCCTAAAATAAGCAGCAGCAATAAGTGATTGACAGCAAACTGTAGTCAACAGAGAAAAAAATCTTCATACATTATGATGCAGTTTTTCCTTTGTTGACTACAGTTTGCTGTCAATCACTTACAGCTTTTCTTTATTCGAGGCTGGGAGAAAGGTTGCTGTCTCCTTCTTCCCTAGCAAGCTGTCTGTTTTCCTGCGTGTGCTTTCTACCCGAGGTATTTAAATGTTCTCATCTTGTACTTAACAGAAATATATAATAAACCTCCCAATTACCTTCTACCCTTTTAAATGTCAAACCAATCAAAAGGTTGAAAAGGGAAAATTAAAGCCTATTTTCAGAAGAGCACACTTACTAATGGATTACTGACCTTCAAGAGGGGAGTAAAGATAACGCAACTTTATTCAGCACTTACTCTGACTTCCAGCCTGATGGATGCACCCAGAACCACGGGGCCATTGCAAAGATGACTCCTGGAAAATGTAACCAGATTTCAAAGATGACTCCTGGAAAATGTAACCAGATTTAACCTAGGTGGCTACTGAGACCTGCAGCATCTGATGGGTTCTGGCTCTGGTATGAACTCTGTGACTTGGAGTATGTGCAAGGTAATTTTGTCTGGGTGGAGCAAAGGAAGAACAGAAAGCAGACTCGTTGTTAGAAGAGCTGCTCAGGCTGTGGCATCTGAATTCATCTACAGAAAAGGGCCATGTGAGGCTTGCCAAGTCACCCATGCCAGCGTGGTACCACTTGCAAGGGCACAGGGGGGCTGCCCACACCACACAGTGAGCAGGGGCTGGGGGGACACCAGGCTGCACAGAGCTGCCATCACAGAACCCTTCCCAGCAAGGCACGACTTGCACCTGGATCCAGACTGGTGAGAAACACATCAATCCCTTCTACCAATCTACTTTTAAAAGCCTTTTTAATGCATATTGGAACAAGAGTAAAAAGAAATATAGCAGAAAGCAAAATCCTTCCTGGACACACACCCAAGCAAAGCCACCACAAAGCGAGGGCTGGGCTGTTTGATGGGGATGTTATTAATGTTATTAATCTCCTAATCCTTTGCAACATGCCATCTCTCCAAACACCTGCATGCACGTCTGGACTATGAGAATCTGGGGCAATTTCTCTCCAAGGCTCAGCAGCCATCAGCCACCCACGCAGCCCCCTCCACGCACACATTCTTCCTGGTGGGAGCAGGGGTGTTCACACTGGGCTGCCAGTGCCATCTCTCAGCTGCTTCACAGGCAGGTTCCTCCCTGCCCTGCACAGAATCACAGAATCCAAGGGTTTGGAAGGGACCTCGAAAGATCATCCAGTGCAACCCCCCTGCCAGAGCAGGGTCACCTACAGTACATCACACAGGAACGCATCCAGGTGGGATTTGAATGTCTCCAGCCAAGGAGAAGCACCTTCAGGACAAGCACCTTCACATAGCCAAGGCATGGGCCAGTCAGATCAGACCAGCACCAGGGAGGGAAGGGGAGGCTGAAGGGAAGGCTCCTCCAGATCAGCACCCAAAATTTGCAACCACCGAGATCAAGAAAAATCCTCATCTGGAGAGAAAAGGCAACAAAGAAAACCACTTATCCATATTTGACTTTGCACATATGTGATAGTGTTCTACATACAGCAAATGTGGTACGTGATCAGATCATGTGTGGACAGCTCTGCAGAACAGAGTCCCACTGCTCACACGTGATGCCCTGCTGGAAGTCACAGGAACCACTCACCCCTCCACACTCAGCCCATCGTGCTGTCATGAGGTGAACTGGGTTTGATATCTTGGTGCAAGTGTTTCCATACTACAGTGCAGGACCAAGCTCTGGTGGGCCTGATGGTGGTAGGTTCTACCACCTCCTGCCACATTACCTTCCTCTCCACATAGCACAGTGTTGGTAAGGCACACGCTCACACGGCCCATGAAAGACCACCATCCCCACCCCAGTGCCTTACAGAAGCCGACGTCCATTCCCCACACCCTTAGCTAACCTTTCAAGGCCAAGCCATGTGTTTTCTTCTTTGCCTTCCTGACAAACCTGTTTCCTGCAGATATGAACATAAATTAACCCCGCCAAGGCTGAGGGAGATGCTCAATTTGTAATTGCTGCAAAGGGCAACAATATCACCGGTAAAATACGAATTCTGGCATCATAAACAATGTGTTTGCTTGTCTTTTATAGGCACACGGAGCATAAATGTCACTCCAGGGCACCATGCACACCATCGGTGGGCTTGGAGGGATGGAGAGCAGCACAGGCTGTTCCTCTGCATGGAACAACACCAGTTACAACACCGCAGCCCAAGGAGATTTATGATGCTGTGGCAGCTCCTGGCTCCCTGACTTTGAGGGCATGCTGCTCTTCCCAGCATTGCTGTTGCCTTTGGAATACATATGTGCTTGCTCCAGAGACTGCTTCATGGCTGCTTCTTGGTTCTGCTCATGCCCAGCAGCCACAGCCCCCTCCAGCACATGTACACCTGGGAGCAAAGGATGGAGGAGCCCCGTTCACACTCAGCCCTGCCCATGGATCACAGCCAGGCTGCTGAGAGAGCTTCCAGCAGGGCTTGGAGAGGGTCTGAAGCCCATGATCCCATCTCACTCCAGTCTCCTGAACTGGAGGAGAATCACTCTGCAAACACCACAGGACATTGCAGAGCCTCAGCTGATGAAATGAGGAGTGAAGGAAGTGCCAGGCACAGGTGACCCCCTTGCAGCAATGAGGTGGTGGCCTCCTCCCAGAACACGCTGCCATTCAGAACAAGCTATTGCAGAGGCTCCTTCTCACAGGCACTTGTCTCCTGGGGGATTCCACTGGAGCAGGTGTTTTCTCAGAGTGGGAATTTAGAAAATGCAGCCCCATTAAGCCCTTGCTGGGGCTTTAAGGGAGCAGGAGCATTCTGAGGTGGGGATGGACATTGCCCACATGGAAGGGAAGCACTGTGCTGGCCCAAGGAGCACTTCTGCACACCCAGAGCAAAGTCCCCTGCAGCAGAGCCTCCCCTGTCCTCGGGCTGTACAGGTGCAGCAGCCACAGAGATCAGCACACAGCCCTGCAAACTCACACAAACTTGGAGATTTTGTTTTCTTTGCTGCCTTGGATGCTGGAATTTAACGTGGCACTCGATGTCCTCAAGAACAGCACTCGCCAGGTCCTTTCCCACTCTAAAACCACATCATAAATCATTCACCAGAACATCCTGGAGGCTGGTGACTGGAGATTATGGCACGGATGAGGGCTGCCAGGAAGAAAAATGGGTTTTCCTCCCCCAGTCCCAGCAGAAGTGTCCAACTGTCCTCCCCCAGACAAACCAGTGTTTACAGGAGCTCTCACCACCTCCACGCTGGTTGTCAGCACAGCTAACGGAGGGATGGCTCAGTGGTTTACAGGTCTAACAGTGGCAGTAACAAGATGGGCCTTCATTAGGACAATTTCTCCCATTAGAGCACAATAAAACTCTGGTTAGTTCTGTATTCTGATAATCGAGAACAACACCTCCCAGTCGCTGTAAACCTTCCGAGGCTGGAGCAGGACTGCCAAGCTACCCCTTCACCTGCCTGCTGCCTTCTGAGCATTCCTCAAGTGGGGCTGCTGTCAGCAATTCAGCTTCTCCAGCCAGTGCAGCTGATTAACACCATCATGGGGGAAGCATCTGTCAGATCCAGCTGGATGCAGAGCAGGGAACCCGGGCTGCAGGCAGGGCTCATCCACCCCTGGGCAGACAGTGCAGGTCCAGCAGGTCACCGGAGGCTCCTACCAGGGGAGATGGACACCAGCATTTAGCAGGGGGCCTGCACTGCCTCTGGTGTTCGTTTTGCCTCCAATGTATTTGGATAAGCCCTTTGCAAGGTTTCATTCCAAGGACCACTTGCAAGGTTTCACTCCAAGGAGGCCTCAGCTTTCCCAGCTGCCACCCTACATCCTCTGACAACAGTCCCATATTCCTCTCAAGCAACCAGCCCCTCCTTCCATGAGCTGTACACTCTCTGCTTCCTCTCCAGTTTGCCCAGCAGTTCCTTATTTAACCATGCAGGTCTCCTGGCTCTCTTTCTTGATTTCCTAACCATCGGGATGCTCAGGTCCTGAGCTTGGAAGAAGTGGTCCTTGGTTTGTTGTCCGATGAAACGGCTGGGGAGAAATCGGATGAGTTTCTGTGAGCAGAGCAAGAGTGAGGGAGCACACACAGAAAGAGAAGTGGTGTGATACCAGATCAGCCTCCTGTGGGTACGAATTAGTCATGAATTAATTTAGACTGGAAATGAGAAGAAAGCCCCCAGGCCTCGCAGGAGGGGAGCTCTGTGTTTCCAAACACAGTATGGGGCCTGGGCATCAAACTGCAGGGAGATGATGTTGGCAAGCTCACATCCACAGCTCTGCAATGGGACAGCAGGGATGCTGGAGCAAGGAATGAAAGCTCTGTCACTAGTCTTAAGGTGTCCAGTACATCGAGGAACCTAGTAAGGGGTGTAAGGTACCTCAACTGCTCTGTCTCTGCACAATGTTGGATTAATCCCATGCTTCAGGGTTTGTATTGGCTGCCAGAAGAGCCATGGGACAACTTTCCTTTGAGGAATGAAGTCTTTGCTTTCTTTTCATCTTTCACCCTAGAAGGTGCCCAGCACTTCAGAAGGGATGGGACATGACATGACTGTGCCCTCAGCACAGGGTTCAGGAGCTGCTGTCTCGCTCAGCTGATCATGGCTAGAGGTCACCAGGACAGTGTCTGCTTGGGTAAAACCCTCCTAGAAGTAAAAGCATCCCAGGCATGACTTTCACCAGCATACTGCCTCCCTGCAAGAGCTGCAACTCCTGACTTGAGCTTTAAATACCCACTGCCAGCAGCAGGCCCAGGCTGATTGATTTTCAGCCATACAGTAAGCAAGTCTGGTGGAGCTGAGTTCACGAGAGGTTCCTCACACTGACTTTGGCAGTGCCACCAACAGCAGCGCTTCTGGTCTTCCTGCTCATGCTCCCTCTGGACTCATGAAAGGGAATGAAAGATATGCCAGGCTGAGGAGCACTCAGCTCCTGCCTTCAGGGCAGGAACGTGAGGACAAGATCTTGGGGTGTAGGAGAGAGTTAACTGGTGTTAAACAGCAGCAACACCAGGATGTCTCCCAGCAGAGCTGGGCACAGACACAATGGCAGCAGCTTCACACAGACCCGTGCTTGTCCCACCTCCACCCTCCTGACCTGCTGCTCCCACACACCATGCCCAGCAGAGAAGTTCCCTTCTCTCTGTTCTGCTCTGCCAGGTGTCAGGTCTGGGAACAGCAGGAAGATAAATAAAGAGCCAGCATTTCTGTCTCTTCTCAGGAGGACAGGCTCTCACAAAAGGCACACAGCAGGCCCTGCAGAGACAGGCAAGAACAAAAGGCAAGGGAGGACCTCTTTGCCAGGAGGGGATGAAAAGCCCAACACTTCTTCATCCAGCTCCTGCAGCAGGAGGGACAGGGAGGCAGAACAAAGGCAGAGCCTCACACCAGAGCAGCCACCTCTTCTCCGAGCAGATCCTCCCTGGCTCCGTGATGCAGAAGGTGCCTCAGAGCACACAGGGATGGGGCAGGAAGAGCAGAATGGGGCTCCCCGTGCCCACACGGAAGCTGTGGTGGGGAGGAGCGAGCAGCAGACAGCTGAGTGCAGAGGGTGGAGGGACAGCACGTTCAAGGAAGGAGCTGTTTGGGGACAGCGGGAGGGAAGGATGACCCAGTGTCACCCCAACAGTGTGCTGAGGCCATGTGCAAAGTGCACATGGAATGAAAGGGTTCAGCCCACTCACAGCACATGTGGCATGGGGACAGGCTGGGGGGTGTTCCCAAGGGCTGGGGCAGGCCAGGACTCTGCAACTTCTCTGGCACCCCCTCAGCCCACCCCTCACGTACCCAGCACACTCTCACACCCTGCAGAGGAACACTGCATTCACATGTTAACTGTTTGCTTCTTCTGTTTGTGACAGTGCTGCCAGTGCTGGCCAGAGCCAGCCCCAGGCACAGAGGATGCTCACACACCCCTGGGAACGGCACCGAGCAGAGCACAGGGCAGCAGCAGCCCCAGCTCAGGCACACACACGAGGGCAGGAGGTGCCAAAGCTCCTTCCCAGGTCCCTGCAGGTGGCTGTGCCAGCACAGGAGCACGGCTGTGATCGGAGGACCACGAGTGCCACCTGCAGCACAGCCCCCAGCTCTCGGCACAGACCTGAGCTCCCAGCAGAACAGCCAAGGGGGGCCAGGAGCCCACACCACATCATCGGGAAAACAGGGAAAAGAGGCACTGGGCACTGTCACATCGAGACCAGAGCTGGAACAGAAGTAGGAGAGGGCAGAAGAAATGTCCTGTCCCAGGCATCTTCCGAGTCCTCATTTCCTTTGGGATGGCTGGGATGCTCCTTGCTGCAGCAGGACGTGTGCCCAAGCCATGGTGATCCAACACGGGGAGGCTGCAGGGAGCCAGCCCAGACTCTGCAGGGGCTGATGGTGACCCCCGACTGATTCAGGTACTGCACAGCAGAGTCACTGGAACCCAGACTGCTGCAAGCCCTCTGGTGCCCTTCACTGGGGCTTCTGCATCCAGCACGTGCACGTCCTCCTGCAGAGCCTCCTGTGCCCGAAGCTGGGCGTGAAGCTTCAACACAGCCATGACCAAAGCAGAGCCTTCCAGCCTCAAGCCAGGAGACAAAGGACTGAGCCTGTCCTGTTTCTCACTGTTATGTTCTCAGCGAGATGGATGGACACTCAATCCCCACTGAGCACCCCATTTCCGAGGGCCACCACTGCTCCAAGATACCTGAGGAAGCCAAATCCATCGAAAACTTCCACCCAGCCTTTTGACTCCTAGCACAAAAGTGACTTCTCCACCACCAACAGCCATTTCAGGAGCAAACTACTCCAGACTACTCCAGGACACTGCATGTGTGACACCCTCAATGCCACTGGCTGGGAGCAGCTGCAAGAACTAAGGTAAAATTACTTCCAGTTGTAAAATGTCTGCTGTCACCCAAGAGAAAGGATTGCCAGAAACTGTCACTGCTCTGCGCACCTGCACGATGGATGTGTGTCCATCTCTTCATATGGAAGGACAAAAAATGGCCTGCAGAGAAATCACCCAGACAAGGTGAAGCAGAAGGAGCCAGTTTTGGATGCATCTAAAGTATGAATAAATAAATAAACCCAGCTACTCTGGGCTGTGTCCTCATGCCCACTGTTCCTGCAGGGAGTTCAAGCTGCTCTACCAGAAAGGACTTCCAAGGTTTGTCCAACACTGACATCAGCCAACTCTCCATCCCATAGCTCAGCCAAGCACCGGGCAGGGGCACAGCGACAGGGGGGTGAAGATGAGGAGGTTGCACACTCAGATGGGAAGGGGTGGAAAGTCCATTTAGCAGCTTCCACTCAAGAGAAGAGGACAAAGCACATGAGGAGCCAGGACACCAAGTGATACCTGTGTACCCTGTGTCTAATACACACACAGAACTCCTGTCTGAACCAGCCACATGGTGCTCACATGGTGCTGTGAGTAACCGTGCACTACAGACACCCTCCTGCTCCTTGGCATACATAAGCCCATCACTGAAACAGTGGTGTTCCCTTCCACCTGCATTCCAAAGGCCCAGGTGCTCACTTCATCACAGACATGAAGCTTCAAGACACAGCCAGTTCCTGCACACCCAGCACAGTCATGTGCAATACAGCACGGATGTGCAGCACTCCTCACCTTCACCCAGGAGATGCAACTCACCAGTGGTGCCCTGACACTCCAGCCACCTCTGCCCCTTGGTCTCACCCATGCCCAGCTGTTGGAGGCCAGCATGGCCCCGACCAAACCCCAGCCCTGGGCTCAGCAGGACCTGGGGCACGTTGGTACCCACAGTCCCATCCCCATCCAGTGCAGAATGGTGGGAAATGGTTTGCTCCTCTGCTTTTTAGCAGCAGAACTCACCCTGCGGGACCAGGCATGGGCAGAGCCAGGACACGAGGTGTGCAGGAGCTGGCTGCACAGGGAGCAGGCAAGGGCAGCACAGACATGGCTCTGGCGTGATGGTTTGCCAACAGAAAGGGGGCGAGTGAGTGAAGAACTTTCCAAAATCAATGGCAGCCAATCTACATGAAGTCAGCCATGGGGCCCATCTACATTTTCATTAAAATACTTAGTTTTCCACAGTTAAAAAAAGATAAACCACCCCCATGTAGGAGCCAGTTTAGCTCTACACAGGACTCACACCTCATTGCAGCTGCCTCTGACAAACATTTCTGGTGAGATTTCAGAACACGAATGGATCATCAGAATATTTAAATAAAAAGCCTGAGTATTTTGAATATTCATCTGCAAAAATGACAGTCTGATCACCTCCAACATCTCTGTGGGAGAAAGAAGGAACAGAACTTGTAGTCTATACGTGGGTGGCTTACTTTAAATAGGGAATAATATTTAATTTAGGTAATCTTCAACAGCATTCTCCAAAAAAATACCCTCTTGATGAACCAACCTGAAGCAGTTTGTGGAACAGCATCCAACCAGTTTGGTTTAAACACATGGTAACTGGGGGAGCCTGGGAGGTACCTTGGGTAGGAGCATTAACTGTTGCAGAATGCAAGCCCAGGTAATTAACCCCCTGTGGCTGATGGAGAAAAGCCTGTGAAGCACCAAGAGCTTGAAGATAAAGCCAGAAATGTTTAAATCAGGAGGCACAGATTTTTACCAACCAGGATGGCTGGAATGAACTCCATGGAAAGGTGGTGCCCCTCAGTTTGGTCAGGCCAGGTCTGGGTACCCTTTACAAACACCTTGCAGGGGCCACACAGGCAGCAACACCCAGTTGCTGGGATTGCAGGGAGGTCACACTAAATAACCTGATTTTTCCCTGACTTCAAACTCAACCGGCCTGAAAAATCCATTTGTTCCCTCTAAACACTTTAGGAAACAGGAAAGCAGCAAAATAAACCCGAAGCCAGTGTTGGCCTGCCCCCCCAAGGGTTGTGCTCAGGGTGTCCATGAGACCAGGGGGGTCCAACCTGCAGCATTATTTAAAGCAGCCTGAGATGTGTTCCTGTGCTCAGCTTCCCCAGACAGGGTTGGGAGGGGACTCCCAGCAAGGCTTTGACTGAATGGCAGAGCTGGTGAAGAAGCCAGACCCACCCCTGCTCAGCTGTCCCAGCCCAGCAGCACAGAAAACTGCCTCCTTTTTTGGGGAGGAACCCAGAGCCACAGCACTGAGTGCCTGACTTCTGCAATTAGGCTAATTGCCACTTGGATAATTACTCCTAACACTTTTACCAGGGAGAGAAGCAAGGCAAGCCATCCAGTAACGAGGCAATGGGGGAGCAGCAAAGCCATAGGACAACAGGGACAGGAGGGAGGTGAAAGTCTCCAGCCTTAAGGCTCCCTGGTTCCCTGTGGGGACTGTCCCCATCCATCCCAGGTCTGCCTGTCCCATTCCATCACAAGCAGCTCAGGACACCCCTCCAGCACAGCCCCAGCCAGCAGCTCTGGGAAGAGCTGTGCTGGCCATGGCCAAACCCAAGGCCTCACAGCTTGGCAGTTGCACCCGTGCCAGCAGGAATAGCACACCCTTTCCAACGGGGGGAGGCATTTTCCAGACACTAGACACTTCCAGACAGACAGACACATTTTCCAGACAGACACTGCCTCCCACACCAAGGCAGCAGCTTCCTACTCCTGTGCCATCACACGTGCAAAGGCTTCTGCCCATCAGCAGGGCTTGCACTGCCCAGCAGATGAGATCTGCAACTCTGGGGTGGGTGTTACCCAGGTCCTGACACCCCCAAGGGTTCATTTGCTGACAAACCACCCAGACCCTCACTAAGAACTCAAAACTAACATTACAGCATAGTCACTCTGTTGAAGAAGTGCCAGTTCTCCCCTGATGGTGACCGAGTTTCCCAAGTAAAGATACTTGAGATGTTCTTGCTGACCTTCCTTAAACCAACCCAGTTCTGCCTCAGTATCTGCCCTTCACGTGGTTAAATATGAATGACTTGGTGGGAGGGGGAAGATGCACGTCCACAGCCAGTCCACTGCTCACACAGAAGGCAGAGAAGTCACAAATTCTATTTCTTAGCAATAAAAAACCTTCAGCAATTAGAACTATGCCGTAAAGCACAAGAAAAGTCTGGGCTCTTCTCAGAGACCATCCTTTGATATTTAAGCCAATTTTATTTAAACTTGTCAATTACCATAAAAAAATCAGAGAAAGCAAAACTTATTTCAATGGCAAATCCTAAAGTCTCTTCAAATCTCTCAAGCAGTATTTATCTGTTTGGAAGAATATTGGTAATGATTCTGCTAATAAAATTAATTTGTGACAATTCCCCAATTTCTACCATTCTTGGAACTAAAGTTTGATATTTTCTTCTAACTCAAGAAGCTGACCCGTCCTGACACTAGAATTACACCAGCTTACAAACCCCACAGACTAACTGAACAGTGAACCGAGTGGTCACTAAGATTCACACTCAGCATCATACCCATCACAACTGTTTAATTAGATTTTGCTCCTTGCATAAACAGCTGTAAACAGAGACCACTTCGGTTCACATTTTCATTTCTCCAACCACACTAACAAAATCACTGTTATCAGACTTCTTTACATTTTTCACCATACAGTGCTGGCCACAACAGCTGATAAAATGTTTTTAAGTGCTTCTCAATCAGCTCTGCTACAGCCAAGTCCCCTTGAGCATGGAGCCTGCACACTCGGAGCTCAGCAGAGCACTTCCAATGACCACTCAGCCCCTGCCTAAGGTACCAGTGTAAGCCAGAGCCCTGCTCCATCACACCTTCCCACACCTCCCAGAATGAGTTGGGTTGATGGAAAGTCATCACAACAGGGACACCTTCTACCAGACCTGCTTGGTCCAAGCCCCATCCAACCTGGCCTTCAACTCTTCCATACCCACACCTTGTCCACCTCTGTCATATTTTATTCATCTTTTAAAGCTTCACCACACAATATTTTCTTCCCCCATCTCCCTTCATTCTGCCTTGAGCAGGAAAGCCATGTCTGTGGGGTGTTTGGGGCATCCTTGCAGTCCTCACTGTGCACCACCAGAGCAGTTTGCCTTTCCAGTCCCTGCCAGCTGGGGCAGATGTGTCCCCATGGGACACCCCAATTACACAGCCAGGAACTTGCCTTGCTAAGGTAGCCATCCAACAGCAGCACAGGCTGTACTGCCATTTGGTTTGAGTGTTGGCATTATATTGTCCTGCCAGTGTTTGCCTCCTGAGCTCTGGGCTCCCCAGGGCCAGGCAGTGGCACAGCCCAAGGAGCTCACAGTGCTCAGCAGAGCAGCAAACACACCAGTGCAGCACACCCAGAAGGCCAGTGCAATGCTGGAGAGGAGGCCAGCAGACCAGCAACCAAACCTCTGCACCAGCCTGACCAGAAACCAAGCCTCCTTGGCCCCTTTGGAAGTTGCCCCAGGACACACGAGCAAGACCCACCACCCACCAGCCTGTGTTACCTGGGTCCGTGCTCTCCCCTCATCGACCACGGGTGCCTCACAGGAAGGTTGGGCAGCAGCTGAAGTGTGGAACAGGCACCAGCATCACTCTGGGCAGGGGAACACAGCCCTGCCCGCCCTGGCAAGGCTCAGCCCAGGAAGGCTGAAGCTTTTGTTACCATTCAGTGCAGACAAAAGGCAATCAGTCCTCTGTAGAGTCACTCCAAGGTCCACAGTGACCCACCAGTCAGCAGCTCTTCATTCTTCACCATGATGGTACTCCACAATCTGAGTACAGTGGTACACAGCATTTAACAGAGCTCAGCCCTTCCCTCCTCAGTGTCCTCCAGAGCAGAGTCCAGCTCTCCATGCCTGGTTCACAGCTCCTTCCCAGTGCCCAGCCAGCACACAACCTGTGCCTTCATTTTTACCCCAAAGCCCTTTCTGAAATGCTCTACAAGGTCCCACGCTGACACCAGGCAGTAAGGAGCCACCTCCTCTCCTACACACCTAGGAGAACATCCCCAAGCCTGCTCAGCCAGCACCCCAAACCCCCAGCACCTCCACTACACACCTCTCCCCCCAGACTGGGAGGCAGATGCAGTTAAGAGGGGTGGGAGTGCCCCAGCCCCAGCTGTGGCCACTCTGGGATGGAGGCACAGGGCTGGTGGCCACCTGAGGCTCCTCTGCTGATGGCCTTCTCAGCTGTTTGGTGTTAGTTTGAACCTGTTTATTATTAACTACCAGCCCTCCTCTTTCATTCATGACATTGAGCCAGAGTGTAACTCCTGTGGCAGCCCCAACACCATCTTTTCCAGGGGACTGTTACAAATTCACCCCACAGCCATTGCTCGTGGTGGGTATAAAAGCATTACAGGGTGCACTAAAGCTGGTGCACACAGCAGCAGTTTCTCAAACATAAACATCTCGGACACGTTAAAGATATTTCTTTCTAAAGACCAAGCAGCATTTGGTCTCACTGAGAGCTGCATGCCAGCAACAAATACATTTTAATGAAGTTTAATAGAATAGGCAGGCAGAGCTCTGAAAGAGCTTTAGAAACCAGACGTACATTGATTTTCTTTAGCCTGTACACCAATTCACCATGCAAACATTGTGCTTGTGGTGTAATGCAGACTGTATCTTCCAGGAATATTGAAGGAAGAACTCAGTAAGGAAGCAGGAGCGGGCTCCACTGATGCCCTGAAGCTGCAGGCATTGCCAGGCCAAGGCAGGGCTGCCCTGTACAGTCCCCAGGGCACCGGTGGCAGCACTGGGGATGCTGAGCAGGAGCACCTGAGGTTGCAGCCGTGCCTCTGCTGGGGGCAGTTTTTAACATCCCCTGGGTCCATCAATTCACCCAGAGAGCTCGCTGGTCCCTCTCTGCAGCGGGCAGAAGGATGTGCTGCAGGTGCCTCAGGGAACCTCTGTGGCTGCTGCTCCTCTGCAGAGGGACACACACGAAGGCAAAGCCACCCGGCCATGCCAGGCGAGGGTGAATACACCAGAGCGTGCACTGATTGTCTGCATCTTCCCATACACAATTTTTCCAGTGCTCTTAGTTCATGTGCATCAGAGCACAGAGCAGCACAGAACTGTCCCAAGGGCATGGACAAACCCACACGCCCTTTGCCATCCCCACTGACCGGTGCTGTCCCCCCCAGCTCTCACCCCCCCTGCCCCTGGTTGCCTGCAGAGACAGAAGCAGCTCCCAGTGCTCCAGGCACTGCCAGCCCCTGGGAGAGAACCTGTCCCACAGCACCAGTGCCTGGGGACACTCACTGCAGGCTGCCCAAGGGATGGTGCCCCTGAGCACCTCGCAGCCAGCAGTGAGGCTCTGCTCACACCAACCTTGCTGCTAATGCCCACAACCAGACACAGACACCAAGGGAATCCAGACCTTTGGTTTGAGGCTTTTTCTTCCATTTCTGGCAACATGAAAAACAAGTGAGCACTTTGTTACTCAAATAGAGCTGCAGATGCAGCAGGAAAGCCCAGGGAGTGTGCGGGGGGACATGGGGATCCTGCAAGCTGTCCCCAGGAGGTGTGAGGAGCTGGTCCTGCAGCCCCGGGAGGTGCTCCTGTCTCCTGCAGATGTGCAGCCCTTCCCAGGCTCCCCCCCAGGAATTTGGAGATGCTGTAAAGCTTATTTTACAATCCTAATTTGCTACCACACTGGCTCCCAAAGAGCCTGCCCTCAGCACAGGGGAACTGCACATTGTCTTTGTCTGGGAAGCATCTCCTGGAGACACATTGATGGTTACAGAGGCAGAGCTTCAGAAAGCCTGCCCCATCTTCACTGAAAGCCTTGGAAACTTCACACGTACAGCTGGGATATGCAATGCAAAGGAAGGTTTGAGACTCATCGCAGACTTTGTTGAGGGAATAAACACCACGACAGCCAGAGAAGCCTGTCCTCAGATGGAACCCCTGGATAGCTCCAGGGGAAGAACATCATCTAAGACCGGGACATCCTGCACCCTCAGAGCAGAGATGTGCAAGGCACCGGAGGGAACTGCTCTGGATTCAACAAGGATTCTCCATGAGTGACACAGAAATCCGGACTGGAGGATTACTCAAATTACTGGGGAGCAGATGTCTCACAACAGCTGTTTCCCCAGCCCTGCACAGCTCAGCCCAGTGCGAGCCTGCAGACTCACCACGGGTGGTGGCACGTCTCATCTGCCCGGGGGAAGCCAGGCTGGAGCATCAGCAGAGCTCCAGCCCAGAGAGCAGATCCTGCTCCTGACAACCAGCTGCCTCCTGGTGAAGCAGAGGGAAGGTATTGGAGATAATGGGTGGCCTCACTGGAGAGGAACCTCAGCGCTGTGTGCTGCACAAAGGCTACAGAAAGGGCAGTAATTAAAGCTGCTTTGTTAATGGCTAAAGCAAAGAGTCCAGTGAAACCAGCAATCAGATCAGGATGATACACTGGGAATCACAACAGACATCACAGCACTGCCAGCCCAAACCCATAACAAGGACTGACAAAATCTATAAACTATTTTAATAGTTAAGATTTTTTTATTATTATTATTTGAATTTTTATTTCTGAGCCTTTCATCTGTACAAGCCTGGAGCAGAGTGAAGCTCTGAACTGCCACCTGTACCACTGCAAGCTGCTGTTTGAAACGGGTCTTCATTGTCACCGACCGGCACTGAGGAGCTCAGGAGAAGGGCTGGGTTGTGTTCATGGTCACACCTGAAGGACACCAGAGCCCCTGGTGACATTCGGGTGCATTTTTTGATGGTACCCCTGAGAGTGTAAATGTTTGCTGGGGAAATGTTTGTCCCTGTGAACGTGCAATGGCAATGGGAAATAACACTGTGGGTGGAGTGGCAGGGGGCACCTCGTCCATCCCCAGGGCTGAGGCAGCAGCAGCCAGAGGCAAATCTCTCCCAACCCAGGCTTTCCCAAGCAGCTCTCAGTGGTGCAGCACAGGCAGGGCCCATCTCTACTCCACTTCTGTCCCTCCAGCCCTAACGGCAGTGAACAGTCCCATCCTGACAATGCACCTCACATTTTAACACACAGGCTCCCAGAAAAGCCATGCAGAAGAGGCAGTAAATCCTGGCACCATTTGTTCAACGTCTGATTTACACTTTAGCTCCTTGGGTGGATTATTTTTGGAGAAAGCTTCCAACAGTCAAGACCTGCAACCACTTAAAACTTTTTTATTGTCAAAACCAATCGAGCTGCCAACATTAAGCACGAGGTATTTAACAGCATTAACCACCCCATTATCCATTTCCTTACTTATCACGTCCTCTCCTATATAGAGTTTTATTGTGCTTTCTCTTCCAGCCCCATTAAACGCTGGTGAAATCACTGTCTTCTACAAGATGGAAAATACCAGGCTGCTAAGGGCAGAGGCAAAAGGAACTCAGATTATATTTAACTCTCTTACAAATTTGTCATTTAAGCTGCTAAGGCCATTAATTTGAAGCCATGATATGCCTATCATTTTAATTTTAGGTTCATTTAAGCTACATGTACATAAAAGAAGTAATTCTGAGGCTTTCCTTCATGTTATCACCCAAACGCGTTGCAGAACCAGTGCTAAGAGGATATTAGAGCAGGCACCCCTGAACTTGGCTGTAATTCACCAGAGTGATAATTAAACTCAAACTCACAGCATTAACGTGCTCGATGTGACGGGAAATCAATTCTGAAAGTGGCATTTTCTTTAACAAAGTCACTGCAAAAGCTTAGGGGGCTTCAGCAGAACAGCCATGCCTTTGCCCTGAGCCCCCCAGCAGTGGGAAGGTCCTCCTGCTGCCAGGCCCTCCATGCCAGGCCAGGGAATCACCCCCGACTTCCCTGGAATCTGCTCCGGGGTCCCCAGGGCTCACCCCACCCCGCCGCGAGCACTGGGAGCTGTGTGGGTGATGCTGGTGTTCTCTGGAGCACCCAGACAGGTCTAGCTCCTGGGCAGCAGCTCCTCCACAGCCAGGGACTGTGACAGCCTGCCTCTGGAGAGCCCTTCTGGTCAGAGAAGGTGCCTTAAAGGTGGGGCTGAACTGTTTCTGTCCCAGGTGCAAGGCACTTCAGCAGGATGCAAACTCCTCAAGTGAGGAAGCCACCAGCCAAAGACAGGAGGCATTACTGCAGAGCACCCTGGCTGCAATTTCAGGCCGTTCCCTCTCATTCTAAAATCTGAAGCAGTTCCTCATGCCATGTCCTGCCAACAGCAGATGCACACTCAGCTCTGGTGGTGGATGCTGGAGGCTGCAGACCCCGATCCCTCCTCGTAGCAAAGTGCCAAGAGCTTTTACTGAAATGAATCCTTTGATCACATTAAAACTTTTCTCCCTATATGGATCACTTTAAAATTAAATTAAAAACAAGGTAATTGCCCACTCCAGTTGTTAATGTTCCCTGGGGGACACTTACAATAACAGCCATGATTATCTAACGTGGGGATTGCCATATGCAGTGTTCCAGATTGATCCACAATGGACCACATTAAAAATCCAAATCCAAGGAGAGATCCGTGCTCCTTTGCCAATTCAACATCTTAAAATGACTATTTAGAAACTTCTGAAGGCATAATGAGACGTGTTTCGGCTGGTGAAATTAAAGCTAATGCAAAGTGTTAGAGGTGAGGAGTAGGAAGCAGTCCAGCAGGACATGGACCACAGTCCCAGCACTCAGGCAGAGCAGGTTTGAGAGCACCAGTTTGTGGATCTCACCTTCCACAATGCCTGCTCTGCACCAGTATCACCGCAGTGAAGCTGAGAGCAGATAACCAAGGGATCTTGGGCTGGATTGCAGTGGAACAGTGTGTACAGTCAGTGTATGACACTCTGTCTGGTACTCGTGTGAACCTCCTCCAATATTAACCTGTTTGATTTTGCAGGGCTTCCCACCAGATTGCTGAGGCACACTTCTGCTCATACCTGGCCCAACATCTGTATGCACTTGGCCACTTCTCCTTGGTTTCTACATGTGAAAATTCAGCACTCACACGCAGAGAGTATCTGGAAAATGAGTGCCAGGTTCCTAAATGGGAGAGGTCATCTGGGTCCCTGACACCTCCTCTGCTTCTCTTGTTAAACCATGGAGGTTTCCATCCCTAATAGAGAGGTCTATGCAGATAGCATCAAGCTGCCAGTAAAGAACCTCTAAGATATTTAGGGAAGCAATTCTTCCTGCTCCTAATCCTGCCAACACCAATTTCAGATAAAAACCATAAACCCCAGCAGTTTCTACTGGGATGGATTTAGTTATTACACTCACATGTAGGAGGAAAAGCCCAAAAACCCCGAGCACTGTGCTCGCAGGGGGACGTGTGCTTTGATTGTGACTCATGGGGTTTTCAGAGACATAAAGGAGAATCATCCCCTCCAAATTTCTGCAGTCGTGCTTTATGTTACAGTAGCAGGCTATTAACTGTGCTCTGAGCAGAGTAGAAATGAGCTGTGCCTATTCCAGGCAACAATCAAACAGGGGAGTTGTCACCCTGATTCAGAGCCATGAAGCCAATACAAGTCAGATGGCCCCATGGCTCAGCCTCTCTTCACAGAAAAGGCTGGGAGGTAGGAGGAGAGTATTCCTCAAATCTCTCGAATCCTGGAGACCAGCAGGGAGTGTAATGGTACCAGATACCTAAGCGTGCTGGCAGATGAGACTGCAGAAGCACAAGAGGTGTCATATTGTGCATAGCACTAGAAAGCACCAGGAATAAAGGAATTTTACAAGTGCTCAACCTGCTGCATTGGTTTTGTGTCAGAAGAAATTTAAATTTTGGGGGGTTTTTTTATTATTTTTTTTCAGGGGTTTTAAGTTTTCCTTTTCTGTTGCCTCTGCTTGGAACACCATCCAGGTGCAGTACTGCCTGGTGCTTATTTGCAAAGCTGCAGAGACCATAACGAGAACAATAACCTCCCCTCACAACGCCTCCCCTCCTCTCCAGTAAAACTGCAAAGCTGCAATATAATCCTCAGCCAATAATTTCCATGTGTTGATTTAAAAGCACGAGAAGAGGAATCAATCTCAGTCTTGGCATTTCCAAACACCAGCTGGTTTTACCCCAGTCAAGCTGCAGAGGCTCCCTCACCGAGGTTTGGAACAACTTCGTGTCCTCCAAGCTATTTGCACCTACACCTGGGCAGTGCTTCAGCAGGTACCTGAGTGCCACTATCCCTGGAGCAGGACAGGAACACCCTGCACCCACCGTGAGAGCAGCTTCTCTGGCTGAGCCTGCAGTGAGCTGCTCAATGAGAGGTCTGTCCTTCCCCAAATGTGTGTGTGTAACCTGGTCCTGCTGAAACCCACGGCGGTTCTTAGGGATATAAACCACAATGTTTGTGTTTGTGCCTGAGGAGTCCAAGCACACAGCCATTTTACTCCACCTGAAAGCTGCATTAATATGGAGATGATAGTGGAAAGCAATAGGGGACACTGTGCTTTCCTTGTATCTAACATATGGAAAACATTTCATTATATGAGACACAACATCATCATTCCAAGTGAACACCATCACGTGAGAAACCCCACTTGTGTCTGAAAACTGCTCCGCTGTAATTGCCAACTGAAACTAAGAATATTGAGACTAAAAAGCTGGCAAAAGTTACTGTTTTGCTCCATTTTGTTAGCTTTGCAATCCGGGCAATGTCTCCTCGGCAGGGCACGTTCTTGCCGGACAAGCAGCCGAGTGCCCCAGCAAGGGAGCAGGAAAGGTTCAGATAAGGAGGATTTTTAGAATTCCAGCTATGCGAGATGACAAGTGGCCCATCAAAATAGTGCTCTTGAAATGAAAACTCACCCTGGCAGAGGCCTTGATGATTTTGTAATGAACTTACAGCCTTTTCTGTCATTGCTCTGTTTGTTCAATCAAAGCCACATGGAAAACCAAGCCGAGACAGGTTTGGATCAAAAGCCTGTTCTAATATTAATTTTGTAAAACACATATTCCATATGTTTTCAGCCCAGCAGAGGCTCCTCCCCACACAGCACAGTGGGAACACGTCCCAGGGTGCTGCAGCCGTGGAGGATTCCAGGAAAAAAGGGGGTGAGAGGCAGAGCTGCTGCCCAGTCCCATCCCTGCCGTACCCCACGCCAACAGTTTTTTTTGCCCTTCCCACAGCAGCACTGCACTGTGAAGGCAGTGAACCACAGCAGGACAGCTGGAATACTGGGACACACAGTTCTCGGAGGCTTCCTGGCTCAAACCAACCATGAGCACAGGTGAGTGGCACTGCAGATGCAGTGTGTACCCATCACTGCATCCCGTGTGAGGGCAGGGAATGGCAGAGGCCCTGCAGAACAGAAACGCGTGACCTAGGAGAACAGAGGCAGCTGCCAAGACCATGAAGCAGGAGTTTGAAGCTGGCAGCTTGCTTTGTTCTAAACAACCTGGCACCCACAATAAAATACAACACAGGGTTTGCCAAAGCAGGGTGATTCCGTGTGCTGCCTTCGTGCCAGCTTCAGAGGTTTGTGACTCCTCATCCCTCCACCAGCTTCCCCTTGTCCTCTCAGCACGAGATTCATTCTTAGAAACACAGCGGGAGAAGAGACCCAAAGGAGGAGCCAAAGGCAGCTCCAGCCCACCCCCAACCAGCCCACCCTCCCCACCCTGCTGGAGGTTATCACCCCAGCAAGACGTCTTTGCTGGCCCAGTTCACACCGACTGCACAACCAGCAGCGACCACGGATGAGAGAAGAGGGCTTGCAAGTCCTCTTGACACTTGCAGCAAGTGTCAAGAAAGCAGCAGGTCCCACCAGGCTGGTCCCACCTGGCTTCTCCCTGCACCAGCAGGAGAGGGAGTGGTGGAGCTCAGGCTCCGGGCAGGCGGCTCCCCAGCTACTCCTTGGCTACTCCCCAGCTACTGCCCGGCTCAGACGGGTGTGTAAGGGCAGGGGCACACAGCCCAGGCCCTCACAAGCAGGGTTTGTTTCAAAAATCAATTGAGATATAAGTTTCATTTCAGTTCTACTGCTCTTGATTGCTGCTTGCAGGAAAACATAAATAATTAATTGCATGAGAGAACTGTTACTCAGCCCCAATTTTATTTCACCTGTAGTAAAAAATGACCATTTTAAAGACAAAAACACGGCAGGCACTTAATCATTATTTTGTGCTGCTGTCTCTTCCCCTGCTTTAAAAAAACTGCTTCTGCATATAACCAAGTAATTGTGCTTGAAGAGTATCAGCCATCCTAATGCACAGCGACTGATCAGTGGTGATGGGACGTTATCCCAGTTTGACCCTATAAGAGGAGGAGAATATCACCAAGTCTCTTCTGAAATTAATGGCAACAATGTCAGATCCTAGAAGGCCCACAGAACTTTGCCAAGACTGAGCCACTTCCAGAACAACTTCAAGACCATTTTTAAAGGACACAGAAAAGCTTCCTTTGAAATCTTGCAGCTAAAGCACCACGACATGGAGGGGACATGGAAGGTTTGTTTGAGCAAAGTAAGAGCTCATCCCCAACTCCACTGGTTCTTTAGGAACATGCATAGACGGGATCAAGTAGAGCTTCTTCCAACCCTTCTCAGCCATAAAGGTCAGCTCATGAACTAATCAGCAGGGCAGAAATCCCTCCTGCAGCCCATGAGTGTGTGTATCCACATCCACTTGTAGGACATGCAACGGTACGTTGGCACCACCAAAGCTGTATCAGAGAACTTCATTGGGATGACACTGCTCATCACTGCTTGTGGACTCTGACACAGCAGCAATAAATCCACCCTCGGACTTCTAAAACTCATGCAGCACAGCATTTTCCATGAAGGCTGATGGGAAATGAAAGGAATGATAGTGCAGTGATACTGCCAGATTCTGCGTTCTGCTGGGTGAGTCGCTCCCTGGAGAAGAAGCTGGGAGATACAAGAAGATACAAGAAGAAATGAGTTGAGAGTTAATTTGCAGCTTCATATGTGCCCTATCTTTCTTGAGGTCAGGCATACAAATAGCCACACCTCACTCTGCTGTGCCTCCCCTGTGGAGGAACACACTGAAGTGGTTTCCTACTCAAGCCAGAATTACAAAAGGTGGAGTCTTACACAGTTTGCAGATTCAAATCTCAAAGGAGATCACAGCGAAAATAAAAAGCTGAAGACTCACGTGTTGGTCTCAACTCTTGTGACTCTGATGCTCGAATAGCCACTTGCCTTCTTGGAACAGGTACTGCAGGGCATTTCTCCAAGGGAAGAGCTTAGGCAGTGGATGAGTCAGTGTAGCTCCTCTTTCCCTACAGAACAAGGCAGATCCCATGGTGGACCCAAGGGCCATTCAGGTCTGTGGGAAGGTGAAGCTTTGTTCCAGTGTGCTGAATTCCATCATCTGTAGAACTGTAAAACCTACATGCACCATATAACACCTGAGACCTGCAGGTGCCCTGTGCAGACCTGGTGCTCAGAGCAGAGCAAGGTGACAGAGCTGGTCCTTCTGCCCGTGCTGAGCTGACGGGGCCCTGACCGAGTACCCTGGAGGCCAGCGATGGGTGAGCCTTCCTCCCACCCCAGCTGGGAGAGGCCACTGCCAAGTGGCAAGGCTCAACACTCCAAACCAAGTCATCAAATAAAAATAAAGCCACTGTTGCACTTTACTTTTTGGGGTGGAGGGAGAGTTGGACAGCTTAAAAGGGAAGAGGATAACAGGGAATTACAGAATCACAGAATCCCAGAATCCTAGGGGTTGGAAGGGACCTCGAAAGCTCATCCAGTGCAACCCCCCTGCCAGAGCAGGGTCACCTAGAGTCCATCACACAGGAACGCATCCAGGCGGGGTTTGAATGTCTCCAGCCAAGGAGACTCCACAGCCTCTCTGGGCAGCCTGGTCCAGTGCTCTGGCACTCTCACAGGAAAGAAGTTCTTCCTGAGATTCACATGGAACCTCCTGTGCTCCAGTTTGCATCCATTGCCCCTTGTCCTATCATTGGTCATTACTGTAAAAAGCTTGGCTCCAGCGTCCTGCCCCTCACCCTTTACATATTTGTAACCATGGATTCTGAGTAACAATGCCATGGCAAGAGACACCACAAGTGCTCGTGACTTGTCACCAGCTGTAAGCATAGGGTGGCTTGAGCAACAGCCTCTGAGTTCATTTATTCCCATCACCTCCCCA